>JAPYZP010003999.1:0-11049 GCA_030522985.1 Torymus sinensis
CGAGAGGGGAAGGTGGATGGTAGTGCGGATAGAAGACGACAGGGGGGTATGGGTATATTAGGAGGTGTATTGCGGGTTTCATTTCAGTCCCAGAGGAGAAGCCGGAGCTCGCTAGAAACGTTTGGCAACTTGGTGGTGGGGTCAGTCAGATTTTGCTTTGCTAACAATATTTTTTCCAGGTTTTAATTAAGATTCTATTTCAGATTCTGCGGGATTAATTATAAACAAGGGTAATCTGACTCCCATTAATATTAATTAATTTAATTTATAAGACTGTGAGACCGATGGACAAATTTTTAGCAGTGGATAATAAATTACAGTCGTCATAAGTAATAATTTAAATTATTAATATAAAAATTGAGTATCTATTTACGAAATTTGGTCCACTTATTCTGTCTAAATATATAAACAAGATTTTCTCCACACTCTCATTCATTTGGTCAAAGCGTTCCAGAGCAGGGCTATGTGCCATGAGGTGTTATACAAAAATTGATACTTCAATCCAGTGGTTATATTACAGACATATAATTCACAATATAGGAGCCAGGAAAGTACTAAAATGTGGGTTTTATTTATATTTTTGAGGTATAAGTTGGTTTTTTATATGAATTTGAAAAAATTATTATATCTGACTAATTATACTAAATTCTATTTTTCTAGTCTTTAATCCACGCTTGCTCCCTTAATTTAAATTAGTGCACATAAGTAGTATATTCATATTGACATATTGTTTAAACTTGTGAATAGCCGAAGACCGAAAATGTTTTCGAAGATCGTCCTGGAAATGCAGTGACTGGGAATAGATCGCTCGTCCTTTAGATTGTGCAGCCGGTACCATATAACCACTCGACTAGTTACACTTATGACGGTGAGTGAATAATACCTAATTTTAAAAATTCATATCTTGATAGTTAAAATTAAATGTTGCATTCATATAAGTATAAATAATAGTTCATTGTATTGTAACGGTGTACTTTCTTCCCTGTACGAATATTACAACTAATTTATATTACGCCAGATCTCCGGAGGCGGAATTGCTCCGTCCGTCACGAAGGTAGTGCGCGGCCTGCATTGCTGCGAACACGCCCGCTCCTTGCGCTACCCCTACTTCCGGTACGCGCGGACCCTTAGTCGCCGGCATTTTCCTGCTCGCCGTTATTCCTACATTCCCTTCGCTCTGCCGCGGTGGACATTGAATGGCAAAATGTCCCGGCTGTGCACACGCGTAACACACCTTTGCATCGCAATCGCGTGTTATGTGACCTACCTCGCCAAAAACGCGACATCTTCCCATGAACGGCCGGCGCGGTTCTGAATTTATCCCTGTCTGCGTTGATTTCGGGTAACTTTGCCGTCCATTATGCGTGACGTGCTGCGCACTAGGGAGATAACCACCTCGCCCGTGATGCGGCGGTCGCGCCTCGCTAAACCAATTTGAAAAAGAAGCTGGCACTAGTGCGTCGATTCAAGCTTTCTCTACTTCCTGAATCTGCACGCGCGGTGAGTTATTCGCGTGCGAACTTCCTCCTTCCTTCCCTTTTCTCGATTTACTCTTCGCGCCAGTCTGATTAACGTTCGACGCGGAGGCGATGCTCGCCGTTTTTCCCGATTGATCGTAAGCCGCGGCCGGTATCCGCGTTTGACTTTTCTCCGGTGGGGGTGCGTAACACGCGTCCAACTCTCTACGACGTTCAAATTCTAAACCGTAAAGCCGAATATCCTCGAGTTTCCTTACGTCTTTCGTTTCCAAAAAGTGCCGAAATTCCGGATGTAAATTGCGCAGCACAATTCGCAGTTGCTTGGCCGCCGACGGAGAACAATCGAATCGCGCGACAATGCACCACACGCTTGCTAGAAAATCGCGTGCGCACTCCTCCGGAGCTTGAGTGCGCGCGCGCAATTCTTCATCCAAATCCTCGTGATCCAACGTCTGACAAATTGGTCGCGAAGCCGCGCTAAGAAATCACGCAATGACAGCCTTTCGTTTTCGAGTGAGCGGTACCATTGCAGCGCACGGTCCGCAAGTACGCTAGGGACTGCATCTAGGATTTTACGATCGCGCAATCGGGTGCATTTCTGCAATTCCTGCAACCTTTGTAAAAATTCTTCGGTTTTGCCCGAAGACGATCCCGAGCAGGAAATACGCCAATCACGAAATGCTCGCACTGCACTCACCGGTCGTGCCATGTGCTCTCGATAAGCGCTCGATCCGCTCGCTGCAATCTCCCCCTCACTTTCGGATGACGACGAAGTCTCGGCCTCGTAAACGTCGTATAGTCTGTTCGCCGACGACTCCCTATTTGGCTCTCGACCGCACTCTCGTGGGTGCAGGAGTTCCGACTCTCTACTCGTTCCGGAATAAAAATTGCTTTGCACGTTATTACCCCCACCCCTTTCGAGTAAACGGCGCGTGATCTCCTCCCAGTTATCCGCGTCGATCACCATCTTTCTCGACGGTGTGCTAGCGCGCGAAAACCGGTTGTTAATATTCGCACTCTCTCCGTTTGTGCATCGAGTGCGGCGGTCCTCGTCGCTCCCCCCTTCGGTGCTTCATCACCTCGTTTTTCTTCCGACGCGGCCAGTTCCTCGCGGGAGTTGTGTATTAAGAGTTCCGCGGTCGTAACAGTCAATTTATCTCCACGGGAATCCGCCTCATCCATGCGCACGCCCGCTGACGGAAGAACGCGTCGTATGTCGTAACGCAACTGCCGCTCGCGGAGCTCTTCCATTGTCTCGGTGGTGCTCAACCTGTTCCTATCGAGTACTTGAATTAATACCTCCGGGGATAATTTATTCACTAAATCCGCTAATTCTTTGACTCCCGGGTCCGCGAGAACTCAACGCAACTTCCGCGAGTTTGATGAAACCGCCATCGCGGCCCGCTCTAATTACAGAAATTAATGAATAATGAGTTCAGATCACAATTTCTCGCTCCCTACTCTCGCGTTACGTAACGTACGGAATAACAGAAATCTATTTCTCTACCAAAAATAAAACTGACTAAAACAGTAAGCGAAAATTAGAATTTAAGAAGGATTAAAGCATTTAATACTCGGCAAATATAACTACCTCTATAAAAATGATACGGTTATTATATAAAAAGAAACGAAATTTACCAATGCACATAAATTTTTACCCACGTAATTAATAAATAATTAACAATCAGAGCGCGGCCTATACGTCTGATTTAATATTTATTTTCAACAATTCTCTCATAAAAATATTATTTAAATTACCGACTTCTGAAATTCCACTACTTATTCGCCACTCGAGACTGCGAAAAACACGATCTAACGTACCCCTCGCAAGATCAGAGACTACGCGCAATACTTTGCTTGCTGCAAATACTCCTAAACGCGCGGTTAATTTCTCTAACCAATTTCGCGCACTGGCTAAATATCGCGCGAGTCTACTTTCCCTTTTATGCTTCTCTTTCCAACACACACTCGCGGAGCTCGCAGCATGTGCTTGCTCTTAGCGCGACAAGGAAGCAGCTCACGCGCTCTCTACGGGAAACCTCTCGACCCCTCGTCGTCCTCACGACGGCTCGCGGAGCTCCAGGTGCCGCGGTGCACCGGCTCTCGCGTACGGCGCGTGCGTGTGCGCGCGGCCGCTCTCTATTCTTCGCGCGTGCTGTGACAAGCACTGCGCGAGGCTCGCCACAGGTAAACACTAGTCACCTCTATCCTACTACACAAATACCACCTTTAACTGGCACGACACAATACTGACGCTAGCTTTAACTAGCACAAAACACACATGCGTAAAATATAACTTATGTAAAATTAGGAAAAATCACAAAAAATCAGTCTTAAAAATTCCCGATGAAATATGCGTCGCAACTTAATAACTATGCTCTTACACTCGCACTCAGACTTTTGCTCGCTCGCGTATTCCGAAATTTCGTCACATTACTTCCAGTTATCACAGATTTAATAATTAACTTTAAAATTCACTAAGTCAAAATTTAAAATATTATAACTTTCGAATTCAATACATTAAAACTTTACGACGGTTTTGGAATACACAAGGTCCTGCCCGTTCTATTTTCTGCAACACTACAGTTAACAGCACCCGACAATATTCATTACATGGCAATTCTGCTTATTACGTACTCGAGTGTATAATATTTTCATACTTAAAATCTTTTTCTCTCAACTTTACTTTCCGAATTCTTCCGTTCAAAATTATCGCACGCGCTCGCTACGTAAACAGATTCGATTCGCTGTTTACCTCTCTATAAGGTCGCAGGGCTTTCAACTTGACTTTCGTCAAAGTCGAAGCCGCGGTCACGACTCTTAAAATTTCGAATTCGGACTTGAAAATTATCGCCGTCGCGACTTTGAAAATTCTTCGCTCGAAATTCTCGCGTGACCGTTACGACTTAGAAATTGCTGTTAATTTACGCGCGCGATATTCTTACTTTTTCTCTCTTAAATTTCCCAAGTCGAGCGTGACGGAGATCCTGGCAGGATCGCCATTTGTAACGTTGTACTTTCTATCTCCCTGTACGACTATTACAACAAATTTATATTACGCCTGATCTCCGGAGGTGGAATTGCTCCGTCCGTCACGAAGGTGGTGGGAGGCCACCTTCTACGCTGGAGGATGGGAAAAGTGATAAGAGAATGACCGGGTGAACACAAGATGTCAATTTAACCACTATTTATTGATAGCCGTGCGTTGCACACGACTATTCAGATATATACAGATAACACTCCCGACAAACATTACGTTAATTAATCCGCGACAAGCGTGTCGCGGCTCTCTACACGGTAGCTAGCGCTACCCTCGCTATATGGTACACGTGCCCGCGACGTAGTCGCGGCACAGTGTACGCTCGTGGAGCTCGCTCTATAGCGGCTGCTCACGAGAACGCACCGTGGACGGGGCCGTACGCGAATATTACTCAGCGCGGGAGAGAGTGAGATACTCGCCTATGGCGTGCTGCGCAGCTGCGCTGCCGCTGCCGGTGTTGCCCTGGGCTGGCGATGCAGGCTCGGCGGTGCTGGCTTGGCGGCGTGGTCGTCCCTTGCTGCTGGGGAACTCTTCCCCTCGCGGCTATCTCCTCCGCGGCTTCTCTGCGTGCATGACCTGTGCACGCGGCTGATGGTATTGCGGGAGGCAGGCCGGACGGCTGAACCGCGTGGTGTGGGACGATGCGTAATAAAGCGCGGCGACTAGTAAACGCGACTACTCGCGGTGCAGGTCGAGCGATAAGAGAGCGAGCCTTCTTGCTCCGCTCTGCTTCTAGCTCCTTGCTCGCAGGTGTCTCTCCCAACCTCTCACCTATTCTCTCCCTCTCTCTTCTCTGTGCTGTCGTCTCTGTCGCTCTTCAAGTAGGCTACTGGTGTCCCTTGAACCAAACAAAGTCATGTACACACGGCATATACTATATGTTCGTGTGCTGACTTTGGCCGGGCCAACAGAGAGAGATACTTTCGTATGCATGACTATATGAGGGCTCCGCTTGCGCGAGCTCCTCGTCACAGTATTGTAATTAATTATGTGATCTATTATTTATAGTAATTTCTCGTATTACTTCTTGTGTCAAAGGAAAATCATTTTTAAGTTACAACTGAGAATGAACTGAGAATGAACCATATGCATCAATTTTTTAGTTAAAAATGATTTTCCTTTGACACGAGAATAAGTACGAGAAATTAATACAAATAATTGACCAAATAATTTTAATTACAATACAATTAACTATTAGCTATATTTACGGAAAGTATGAATGCAAAATTTCATTTAAAAAAAGAATTGTCTCTTAAAGTTAAAGGGAGTGTCTGGCTTAAACAATAATTTTCATTTGTTTTTCATACAAATAATTGGCCAGAAAATGATGCATCTAAGTCAGCTTGAAACTGATACAAAATTTTATTCTAGAGTACAAATGGAGTAAAATGTAATTTGTCAGAGGTCGATAAAACAAAAGAGTATGCGCCAACAAGTTTTTCAATGATGTTTTTTACAAAACTTACTTTTTTTAATATAATAATTTCTGGCCAATTATTTATATGAAAAATATTAATGAACATTATTATTTCAGCCAGATACTCCCATTAAGTAACTATTAAGATAAGGATTTTTTATAAATTTGATATTTTTGACTACCCGTCAGAAGGTTATAGTTAGTCGAGTCGTTCAGGTACTGGGCTACTAATTTAAAGGTGGAGGGTACAATTCTCAGTCATTGCATTTTCAGGATAATAAACTTCTTTGGTACAAGTCATGATTGGATCTACAAAAAACGGAATTTTTTTTTTAATTTCAATTATTATATAGTAAATTTTGTTAAATCATATAGATAGAGTGTCGTCAGCTACAATTTTTACACTTAAAAGTTGCCTTTGGTCTCCTGTATGGGAGATGCACTATCCAGTTGTTTAATAACTGATTTCTGAGCTGGATGACTCATTACTTTATTGCAGGAAATATTTGGAACCAATAATCCGAATGACTATTGAAATTATTTTTATAACACAGTGTGACCTAAGCCCGTACTTAAGTCACGCCTATCTGTGCGCTAAGTACTCGATTATTGCACGGTGTTTATCGTACTCGCTACGTTCGCGCGCTAACCTCACCGAGCAAAAATGGACTGCTTGGCGCACGGATAGACGCAACAGCGGGCTTAAGTTAGGCTATGCTATAAAATATTGTACGATACTATTATCGTAAGTAGCCCATTACATGGCGTGATAGGACCCTCGCTGCGGTCGGTCCCTAACTTCACGCCGTGCAATAATGGGCTACTTAAGGCACATGTATCGCAATGTACTATTTAATATTCATATTGTTTAATATTTATATAGAAACATCTAATTTGTTTTTTATACAATAATATTTCTTCAAAATCACATAGAAATTGTTTTTTGTGTAACAAACTTTGTGTTTAGAACATGTTATCTATACGAATTATAAATATTAGAAAACATAGAATCATGTCAAATATAAGATCATTTGAGTTATTGAGACCAAATATTTCTTCCACTAATAATCGGATCGAATAATTGGATAGTGTATCTTCTATACAGAGGACCAAAAGCAATTTTTAAGTATAAAAATTATAGCTAACAACACTACTAATTATTTAAAAAATGTTACTAAGTAAGAATATTTAACAAAAATATACAAGATTTATATTGTATAGTGTTTTCTTAAATACTATACAGTAAATTTTGTTAAATTATACACGTTAACCTCAATGCACGTTAGATTATACACGTTAACCTCGAATGCCCTACTAGTGGAGAGGAGGCGCCTGTACCTTGGTGACCCATTTCCACTGGCAAATAACACCGAGCTGAAGGATGTCAGAAGGTTCTTTCAATTTTACGAGAAGGCAATGGGCTGGATCCACCCGAAACTGAGAGACGCCAAGGAATTTCTCATGCGTCTGGAGGCGACTTAACGAGCCCCAACTGTCATCTTTTAATAATAATAATAATAATAATAATAATAATAATAACATGAAGATTCTTTGGTGCTTTTGTATCCGTATGTTTTTAATAATCTTTATCACATATATTAGATTATTATATACTAAGATAAATGCAGAATGTGTTGAGAAATCCAAAATCCTGAATGCATGTTACCAAGCCAGTAGCTCTACGGCCAAATGCTTCAAAGAAATTTTATAGCAGCAAGTATAGACTTCATTTTTCTTTAGCATCGATTCTTGCTATTTTAAGATTAGTTAATTGCAATTAAATTTCAAATACTAAAAAACTATTTTGTGTGTTATATTTTTAAAAACATTCTGAATGTTTCACATACTTATAGTATTCACTAAAAATTTTCATTCTCAACCACTGCTAAATTACACTCGTTTTATTTATGTACACATATTGATAATCCTTTCATAATCATTTAGCTGTAAGGTTAGTTTTTAATTCTTTTTTTTTCTGTTCATAATAGGAAATACAATCTAAAATTTAGGTAACTTTATTTCTATTGTCATTTCTGAATCTTAATAAATAAATACATAGGATAATCAATCGGCTCCATTTGAATTTCTTTACCACCGTTTTTGTATGCACACTGCGAACGTGCTGCCCTCACTGATAGCCAGATATACCGAAGCGCCTAAGTGCCATCTGACGGCAGAGTTTAGCGGGACGACCGAAATCGGAACAGCAAAGGCACGCATATTTTATAGCTATTTTAATTAGCTCTAGTAACCAGTAGCATGATGACCTCTAATGTCACCGTAAGTATTATAATCAATTTTACTATCTACTTTTTTAAGAAAAATATCGTGTAATGATACAAAATTAGGTTATTTAAATAATTAGCTTTATTTGATAGAACTAGCGAAGCAAAGAAGAGCTTGAGAGAGCAGAATTACTGCACTTTCTCTCTATAGTATTATATTTCTCTATTTGCTATAGTTTCTTATATATGGAACCGTATCCAGAGGTACCAATACAATATATACTTAGACTCTATCGTACAGTACTTAGATTTTGTATTATACTTAAAATATTTTCAGTACTGTCGGTTATTGCTTGTGTGTTGCATGTTTTAATTCTGATTATTCTTATAATATTGTTACACTTACACATCTTCACGAGTGGGGTATTTCAAATTTGGTTCATCAAGAGGAATCCGATGACAGCGTGGCTCAACAAATTTTGAATTTAAAATCATCACATCTGAACCTGAATCTATTTTTAAAATACATGATTTCTTATCCACATTGTCATCAAACTCGAAAGTCTTTGAATTTCGACCAAACCTTTCAAACACACTGATTGTTCGAACAATCAGGTTCAACGGCATCGTCATTGGTAGCTTTTTCATTAAATGTGAAACTCGCTCCTGAAAGATTAACATTATTTAGTTTTCCTGATCCGGACATTGGGAACGAGTATGAGCTGTTTTATGGCAATTCCAACACTCAAGGCTTCTTAATCATTCTTGATGATTCGATGGTCGATCCAGCTTTTTAGTATATTTTCCATTATTGTGATTATTTTTCCTACAAAATTTTGATTGTTTTGAGAATTTCTGCAATTTTTTCGAAATTGAATTCCTCTTCTGTTAATTGATTTTACTTCTAAAGGGCGGATAAGAGCAACTTTTAAAGAAGTGATTCATTCTAATCGAAGAGTCTCCCGAATTCCTGTATAGTAAATACCGATAGTGAACTGAGGACATGCTATCTTATCTCGTATTTCTACTGAGGATACGCTAATGTTGCTAGTTTTTCTACATCAGCTGCTAACCTATTTTCAAACCAAGAATTACTATTCGCTCCCAAATTTTCTCCGAAGGGCGCCTCTAACGTTTCTAACAACGTTGTTAAGTTTAAAGTCTTAGTATCTTTAAAATTACTCAACCTTATTCTGTCTTTATAGCGCAAAGAAGCAGATAAAGCAATCATCTTTTTGTTATCATTCCAATTATTAGCCCTTGCAATTAAATTGAATTGTTGAAGTTGCAACCCCAAATCGACAGGTGTAATCGTATTTGAACTACCATCTAACCTAATCTGTATTTCTGTTATTTTATGTATTTTAAGGAGGAATCTGACTAATCTGGTTAAATTATTGTTGAAACCGGGTAACTCTTGACGAAGCGAGTGTTGCTCTGCCTGAAGTTTTTCGATGACACGTTCTCGTTCGGTCACCTCTCCGCTACGCACATGCAGCTCCGCCGCAAGATTCTGCTTTTCAGCGTTGTGATGTTGTAGTGTTTTTTTTTAATTCCTGTCGAACTCGACGCTCGGCCTCATAATCGGCTCGCAGTTCTTCTAATTGTTGTTAAAAAACGTTCATTTGGCTTTTCGCTTCGTTGAGCATTGACAATGCTTGATAAAGAGCAGGTGGGACTCAGCCACCATTGATGAGTCATCAGTCATCACGCGCGCTTCAGTCACCGAGCGTGCGCCAGTCGTTGAGTGTGAGCCACTAGCCATAAAGCACGAGTCATCAGACGAACTCAAATCTACCAGAACTGGATCAGAATTTTCAGGGTTAGGAATACCTGTTTGATGTTGGCTTAAATTTTCAACAGCAGCAGCAACGGTATCGGCATCGGTGGTGTTGGCCGCAGCAGCAACTTCGGCAGCAGTCTGTCCTCGTATACAAGGGTACACGCGGTGGTGTATGCGTCGTTTTCGCTGATTGTTAAATCCGTCCATTTCGACTCCAAAATCTTCTAACGAGCCGCCTAACTGTTACACTAACACACACGTACAGTAATTAATAACAACTATTATTATAAAAGAACAACGTGTAATTTATTTAAGGCAGTAAACATACTAGGTTAAAGGTGTTATCAACAACAAGCTCTCAAAATCAACTAAACTGAACAGAGTCAAGAACAACAAACTAATCGCTTAGCAACGCTTTTTTTCTTCTCATGTTCGTAGATGGTAGACGAATTCGTACATAACAATATTATTCCTATAGTCACTCTAACCGCAAATGAAATTGACTTTAACATTTTATTTGAAAAATGACATATTATCTTGAAAAGGATTACATAATAGAAGAAAATTGAATACAATATTATAAAAAAAAACATTAGATAATAATGACAAAGAATCACTTTCTTTCATTGAATCTATTATATTAAATATAATTAAAGATAGATTGTTTGTTGAGGAATTAAGGTAGTTTAAATCTTGCGCGCCCGCGCCCCTCGCTGTCCTACTCACGGCACTGCCACGGCGCTACAGCACTCACGAGCTGCTCTCGGCGGAACAGCTGATACGCCATGCTGACTAGCCGAGTGTGGCTAAACTCGAGGATCGTCGAGGAGAAGGCCGCTTAGGCGACAGACTCTTCTACGTACATTAGGTGTGCGCGCCACGCGGTCGCGCTCTCCTAAGCGGCACTATCACGGTGCGTACGTGCAGCGTGCTCGCCTCGAGGCCGCTGTACCGGGTATACGGCACTGTTCGTGCATGCGGCGTGCTTGCCACGAGGCCGCATGTGCGGCAGATACACTCTGTGTGTGTGTACAGAGTTCTCACCGCGAGTCTTGGCCAACTCATACGGCATCCTCTCGCTCACTCAAATACTCTCTTGCAACGAT
>JAPYZP010004000.1:0-11073 GCA_030522985.1 Torymus sinensis
CAGCATTGTTCCACGTATGCGCAGAGCATAGAAAAAGCTTCCTAACGATCTCAAATCTTCAAATAATATTTGCAATGTAAACGTAAACTTCGTAGTCATTTTTATAAACATTAATGTCCAAAAACTGCTGTAAACAAATGTGTATCTATTCGTCGCAATTTACTCAATTTTTGTAATGCTCAAGGATGACAAGCCCGTTTCATATTACATGATAATAATAATAATAATTAAGCTTTCCCATAAAGTGGGGCCAAAGCAATGTGTGCGTGTGTGTCTGTGTGTGCGTGTGTGTCTGTGTGTGTGTGGCTAAATTAGATATATGGGCTGTGGCCGAATTTCCTGGAGTTCCGTTACCTTACTTAAATTTAAGTATGATTCAAAATCATTTTAAGTAACAAAACAATTAGAAATTAGATATATAATAGTACTTTTCGACACGGGTGCGGAAGTAGGTTATTTTCTCCTATGATGTTTTTCGCTCGAGCGAAAAGTCACATGAGGTAAATAATCTACTTACGTGCTAGTCCTGAACCGTATTTTATAACACGAGCGCCAACAAATCATATCAAAATTGTGATTTTGAGGTTAGAGTGGCATAAAGAAGTTTATTATTACTTCAAATAACATTTTCAAAAAAGTACCACAAATTAATAATTAGATTAAAATAATTAGATTATTAACATTAAAAAATTCTTTTCTTATTGTACCACTTTCCTACTTAAAAAAAAACGTTATAGCTAGATAAGTAATAATTGCTTTTTCTTTTTTAAGGTGGCTCCAGCGTTGAGTATCGTATCAAGCGGGGGCCCCACGAGCGCCTAAGTGGAGGACGTTCACCGTTTAAAAAAGAACATATAATGGATATGACAGTTCAATGTAAAAAAGGTTGTTCTTATGTAATTCTAAGGGATTTATTTCTAATAAATAAATGAACGCCACGTTTCACTTTTTGATAATTTCTCAATTGTATTGTGGCAACCCCTACCTCAAATCGCACGAGGAACATAATAAGCCCTATCCCATTAAGGAGGTTGTACCGGTATGTCACTAGTCAAAATGAGTGCACTT
Organism: Torymus sinensis; assembly: GCA_030522985.1. Taxonomy (NCBI): domain Eukaryota; kingdom Metazoa; phylum Arthropoda; class Insecta; order Hymenoptera; family Torymidae; genus Torymus; species Torymus sinensis. The sequence goes on from JAPYZP010004000.1 coordinate 1,069, forward strand.
TTTATTTACGATACATTCCCGAGGTGTATTACATCAAAGAAACTGCGTAGACGAATTTAAGTACATGAAATACCGATTATTCATTTAAATTGTACAATTTTATTTAGCCTCATTGTCAATTAATAGTTCTATACAGGCTCTAATTTGATTCATTTTTTGAGGTTAATTGTAAGTTTTTTGTATTCTACATAATTTTGTTATAAGTAAGCGTCTCTGAATACAATTTCTAAAGAGTAATAAATGTTCATCATAATTTCATTATCTACTAAAAAGAATATGAATAGAATCTTAATGTTAAATGCTTTTTAATACACAAGTAAGTACCAAAAAATGCCGACTTCCCATAAAAACCCATGTTAATCAGTCAAAAACGAAAACTTTAATATCTTAATTTCTAGCTTCTCTAGCCTTCTGAAAATTTATATGAGTGTTTGGAGATATTTTCAAACCTGTATACGACATTTCACATGTATCTTTATGTTAATTCTATTACCGGTACAACCTCCTCAAAATCGGATCAAGAATAAAGATTTCTATAATAGGTAGTTGTACTTTTTCCATAAGCAATACTTACACTAGCAACATTCCAAATTTTCAATTATTAAATTTTTTTTTATATTTTGTCATATCCCTTACAAATGTAATAAGAATAACATTTTTTACATTAGAACTGTCATATTGATTATATAAATGTTCGCCCATTGGTTCGTTTTTAACCGGTGAACATCCTTAACATTTACAGTTTTTCGCAAAATTAAAGCTTTAAATTTAAACGTGTATTATAACTGCAAATGATTTATACGCGTATAACTTGTAAAAAGATATCACCAATAATAAAACAGAATAAAAAGGTTCATTTTCGCGCTATGAGAAGCGCGCCCAAAAAGTAAAATTACATACTTGGACAGTTATTTACTCTTTAAATTGTATGTTAACCTACATTACAATATTTTTATACCTTCAGAACCGCTGTTTTAAATCCTATAACCTGCATATACTTTTTTTTTACTAAAAACACATTTTTGATTACTTTCAATACGCGATTTAACTTTCACACTCGATCAAATTACCATAAGCTGCATGTTCAAAATAAACATTTTACGATGCGATTTTTTCGGTAAACGAAAGTTGAAGGTTTTAACTAGCTATATCTTTCCCAAAGTTTCATCTTAAGGTGGCTTCACCGACTTAGGCCTTATGACAGATTTATATAAACTTTTACAGTATGAAAGAACATTTACTGTACTTTCGAATAAAACAAAAAAAGATAGGGGTCAACGATAAAAATAAAAAGGAATAAATATTTCAAAATGAGTTTTTTAACATTGTGACTATGGCGCTTCTGTTATTGACATGGTCAATAAGTAATAAGCTTTAATGCAAACGGCAGATGCTCTTGAACAAAACTATATTATAAAGTTCAACTAGGAAAACGGTAATCTTCCAAGAAAATATTTCATCAACGACAAAATAAGTAAGATAATCGCTCTAAATGTGTGTATTTTGACAGTCAAATACCGCATAGGTGCGCTGATCAACATTTTCAAATGATTTTTTCCGCATGTTTTTACATTACAAATGCAAATAATTATTTTTACCATTAAGAAAAGAAAAAGTCAAGTCTTTTTAATAAACGCTTTTATTTTTTTAATTTTTATTAACAATAAAATTTTTTTTTCAAAGAAATTTTAATATTGTTAAAGAAGATATAGCTAATTGAAAAGAATATCAACAAAACCGATAAATTAATTGGTGTATAGGAGTTCGATCTTCCCGAGGCAAGGATGTGAGAAATAAATTTTCACATGTGTGTAATGTATGACGTTTCGGTGAACAATGTCACCCTCATCAGAACTTTAATAAAAATTTAATATTAATGATTACAAGTTGAATAAACTAAAAAACGATTTTGTGTCGATAATAAGATAGTTACCAAAAAGTTAATTTTTTGTCACCAAACAATTCTTCTAGGCTATTTCTCTTCCGCCGCATAAATGCGGGGAACTTTCTTTTGCAAGTTTGTAGTAAGTGTGCGTATATGTGTGTGTATGTGTCATCCGATTTTAATTTGCAAGGTCTCATTTTGTCCCTTGTACAATTTTAGGTTGTGTTACCGATATGAAAATTGAAAAATTTTCAAAACCTGCAAAGATCCATTTGTTTAACTCAACTCTCTAAAAAGCATACACGAACCTAGAAACAAGTGGATGTATCTTTGCAGGTTTTGAACATTTTTCAATTTTCATATCGGTAACACCACCTGAAATTGTGTAAAGTACAAAATAAGAGTTGAGACCTTGCAAATTCAAATCGGATGAAAAATGAAAAAGATTTTTCGGTTTTATTAATTTTTTTTCAATTAGCGATATCTTTTTTAAAAAATTCATATTTTCTTTGAAAAAAAATTTTGTTTTTTACTTCAAGAACTCTTTTTTCATATTATATTGTTTCTCAAATTATAACATGTGAAATAAGCACCGTAAATAATTTTTGAGGCACACATTTGAAAGAAGGTTTTTTTTTCTGTATGCCACATAATAAGCGAAAAAACTTTCGAACAAAGGAAAACTGTCTTGTGACACAATTTTCATGCAGATCAATTTTTCTTATGGAAATATAACATGGGAAAAATGGACGAAAAGGATTCATTGACATGATTAACCAATAGCAAGCTATAAGAGGAATCGTTAAAATCGGTCGATTCTGTGCAAAGCTACATGAATTTAAAAATGGCGAAAAATGACAAATGAGCGATTTTTTGCAAACCCACGTAATTCTTAAAATTTTGGTCATTTTTCGGATTTTTCAAATTCACGTAGCTTTGCACGAAATTGACCAATTTTAACGATTCTTATTTCAAAGTAAGGCTTTATTCTTCAATTTTAATCGCTGTTTACGGAATTTTGTTCGGCCTCTTCAATAGCTTGCTATTGGTTAATCATCATTGACTACTTTTCGTCGATTTTTCCCATGTTAAATTTCCATAAGAAAAATTGATATGCGTGTCAAACTGTGTCACAAGAAAGTTTCCCTCTGTTCGAAAGTTTTTTCGCGTATTATGTGGCATACAGAAAAAGGAACCTTCTTTCAAATGTGTGCCTCAAAAATTTTTTTTTTTATTTGTTTTTTTGGACCCTTTTTTTGCAGAAAATCCTGAGAATTGCTTATATATATAGTACATATCGAATTACTATAAATAAAAATTTGTTGGTCATTTGACAAAAATTCCCCCTGGAACCCCTTATAGATACAGCCCAGCACTCTGGAGCTACCTTAAGATTTCTTCATTTTATTTCATTATAACTTTTCTTTTCTCTCAAATATTATAAAATTTTCATTCAAGTTTTCTTTTATAAAGAGAAACTTTTTGATGCATGTCAAAAATTAATTTTATATTGAATAATTAAAGCAAGTATGTACTCACTTCTACTTCTTGAAGAGTTTGTGTCCACCTGTAATTTGTAAGGTCAGCACCATTTCCACTGTTGGGTTTGAGCTTATCCGTTTCTTGATCATCTTCGCCATCTTCCATTTTATCATCTTCCATTTTAACATCTTCTTTTTTCTCTTCTACACTCGTACTAGGGGTCTCTGTCATCTCTTTAGGTTTTTTCTAGAATGACAAAAATTTCTCATTGAAACAAAATCTAGATCAAAGAGTTTTAAAAGTAAATTTCATACCTTACTATCTAGCTCTTCTTGAAGTTTGGAAGCTTGTTCATCTGTTAATTCAACAATTTGAGAATCATCATTTATGACCTCATTCACAGATTGTTCTTCCTTTTTCTTCTTTTCAAGATTCTCTTTCCTCTTTCTTTCTTGTTCAGCACGCTCTGCTTTTGCTGCATTTAGCAAAGTTACGGCAGTGGCTTCATATTTTTTGAATTTACTCATAACAAGCTATAATCAAGGAATGATTTATTTATTTGGTACAATGGCCGATACCATTGTTATTTCAAAAAAAGGCTATTTTACTGAATATCATTAAAATACTTACTTTTTCTGCTGCTCCTTCCCCTCCTCCTGTATAAAAGTCTGTTTTCCTCGCCAGAAAACTGAATATCGTTTCAAGGAGCTGAGAAAAATATTTTTTATGCGTAAGTGCGCTGCGTGAAACTTAACCTCTTTCGCACAAACCGGTAGGAATAAAAGCTCTACTCACCGCCTGAACTCCACCTTCGTGCTGCTGAGCCATCGACAGCAGCAGGCCATCGAACTTTTCCTCGTCCTTTGTCATTTTTTACTTGTGCTCAAACAGTTTTTGAAAAAATGCGATTTATTTAACGTCAAAAGTCGCCGTGCTTTTGAAAATCGCAACACGATACCACTATAAGTACCACATGAATGTTATTTGTTGCCTCTATCGTTACCATCGTGCGCGCATGCTGGCACAAACTATACTCTAAGATAATACACTATACCTACGTCTATGTGCAATATTCGTATTCTTAATTCAATAGTCAGTGTATGAGTAGTACTTATGAAACTACCAGTAGGGTGTTTCTGTAAATCAGAATCTACTTTATCTATCGAGACCGTGTCAGTTCTTATCTCTGACCGCAAACTGGTTATGCAGAATACCTACTTATACGGCTACTCCAGCAAGCAAGATTACACAATAGGTTAGGTTCACAGATAATACGGCAATGTGCTGAAAGTTATAACCTATATTGAATCATAAAATTTTTGTAATTTAGGTATATAATATAATTTAATTAGTTGACTGAATAATAATATTCAATGTAAGTATGATAAAATAAATTGATATTATTTTTTTAAATATGTTACTTGCGTGGAAAAAGATTTTTTTAATTGATAACAAAATCGGTCATTAGAAAAATCATTAACTTTGTTATTTTAAATGTGCCAATGTTAGTATAAGTACCTATATTTTAGCATTCATTTAATTTTTTTTTTTGTTGTTACTTCCAGTAATGAACATCTGACCTAATATAATTCTAATTAGTGAAATCTTGGAACAAATATATTTTACTGTTTTTGAAAATTTAGTTTTTACGTATGCTATCTTACCTATTTTGTTACTATAATTTACTAAGTATGTTCTTATTCATGGGCCATAATCATTTTTTAAAGACAATTAATACTTTCGTTAGATTTTCTTAAATTATTGAATATTATTCAATAATACATCATTACATAATTAATAATTAATTATTCCATCAATTTTTCATGTTTCATACAATAATTAGAAGATAGAAAAAATGGATTCCCTAGCAGCATCAGGCCTGACAGGTGCCCAAAAGGATGAGCTGATGGAGAAAGTAAAACAAGAAATTGCTCTAGCTAATTTCCAAGAATTACTTACCGTAACTATTATATTTATTTATAAGACACATAAATGTTTGGCAAGTTTTCAAAATTTTCAGTAATATCTTAATTACATTAAATTATTTTTTTAGAAAATCACAGAGAAGTGTTTTAAACAGTGTATACAAAAACCTGGTACTAGTCTTGATAATTCAGAACAAGTAAGTCTTTAGTTTTAGTATTTCAATATTAAATAAATAATAAAAATGAATTATAATAAAACAATTTATTGTACTTTTTACAGAAATGTGTAGCTATGTGTATGGATCGTTATATAGATGCCTATAATACAGTGTCCAAAGCTTATGGCAGTCGGATACAAATGGAACGTAACTAGAAAAATAATGTTGTCTAGAAAAATACAACATTGCATTTTACACTCATAGAATGAGTTAGCAAATATTTTCATTTAAAATTTCTTAAGGAATTTTTTTCAATAACTTTAATATATAAGCTTTGCAAATTGCTGATCAAATTTTCTTCATTTTACATAACATTAATCTATTTAATGTTATAAATTATTAATTATGCATATGTTGAAAAGGACTATTTGTATAATAATGATTTTGTAAATAAACCGTTTTTTTTAATTATTATAATGTAATAAATATCCTTTATTACTTTATGGAAATGAATGGAGAACTGTATTTTCTTAGCAGATATCATGGGCAGAATACTTTTTTCATTTTTATGCAGCCAAATAATAATGGTATTTTTTGTCACTAGGACATATAATTTCATGTCTAAGTGAAAAACAAATTTTTCGCACAATATAAAAAAAACTATTTTGCTCAAACATAAATATAATAAAAGCAATGGTTTTTAAAGCATGGGAATATATAAATTTATATTCAACCAGGTAAAATATAATCAACACTAAACAATACTTTTTTAGGAGACTTACTGCTATGAATATAGTAGCAAATTAGTTGTAAATAAATCTAGTTACAACCAACAAATAATACAATATGTAATTAATATTTTTTAACGATATTTATAGCATATTTATGAAAAATGTATTAAATATATTATTGTATAAATGAATGTTGCTACTTATATAACAGCACAAATAAGTTCAATTGTTTATTAAAATACAATCATAATATTAAGTTTTAAATAATACATTTTTTTTAAACATAATACAGATGAATGTACTATATAAGTCATTGTAAAATACAGTTTAAAGTTATATCATTGATACACAGAATCAAATAATTTACTGACAAGTGCACTTGAAATATGGAATTATTTTATTGCTTTTGCATATACACTTTGAATATTTGAAATTATTGATTTTTAGTGATTCAAAGAAAATATTATTTCATAAAAAATATTTGCAGTCATTTTTTATTTATTCAATTTCATTCAATATTCTATTAAATTCAAGCATTTACCTATGTTATATATTTGTATAAAATAAAATCTTTAGAAAATTTACAGCACCATTACATGTAAAATTGTATTTTAGTTATAGAAATCATTTTAGCATCATTTACTTGAAGTACTTTAGTGTTCTTTTAAAACTTTTATATGTATTCTGTTTAAATTGAATAAATTTTTGAAAATAATGCAAAAATACATATAAAACTAAAATATAGTACTGTATGCTTTCAAAATCGTTATGATTTGAATTATTAAATTAACACACGATAAAGCTTACAAAAATTTTGAGTCATGATTATTTACAAATACAGTCAAATAATAAATTATAGAGTCTGATAGTTTAATACCTCATTACAATAAACAGCCCTATTTTTAGAAACATTCATGAATGTCTTGTAAACGGCAATATGCAATGATAAAGTAAATTAAAAATATATAAAAAAAAGAGAATATAAAATTTAATATTAAAAATAAAGTAGATATTGTAATAGTTTTCATTTAAGTCCACTGTAAACATATAAAAATATTTTGCTTTTGTTCTTACTTAAATATATGCTTGCATAAGCACACATTCATAGTTGATGTTTCATTTGTGAAACTACGTTTTAATAATGCTTTCTTCATACAAAATATTTCTTGATTACCTAGTTTAAAACATTAACAATCATTAAGGCTTTTCTTGCTCTTTTAAGTGTTGTCATTCTTCATCATAGTCATAACTTATTAACGTTACATTCTATATTTCCGTTTACTCCTTATTTGTAATAGTAGCGATACTTATAGTTTTCATTTTTCCTCTTTATAAATTTTTAAGCTAAAAAATGTTTCTTATAATTTATCAGTTATAGTTACTATTATTATACTTAACTAGGATATGAAGTACTAGTCTATTAACCTTTATTTATTTCTTCATTTTCATTTTCACTTTCTATACTATGGATAGAATCTGGTTGAGTAGCTGACATTTTTCTTGTACTATCAGGTGTAAATTGAACTTTCAAAGGACTTTGTTCATTAATACTACCAGATGTAGATGATGTAAAATCTTCTTCATATTCTGAGACACCTTGAGCTTCAATAAAAAATTAGTAATATGATTAAGGCATATTGAATATTTAAAAAAAAATAAATTAAGAGTGCATATTGAATATTTACCTATATCCATTAATTCTTTTAATCCACTCATGTCAGCCTTTTTACCATTTAAAGGTGGTAAATCACTAAATACTGAATTGTTTGTTGACAATAGTGGTGGCAATTCACCAAGTAGTAATTGACTATTCTCGGTTTCAGTAACTTTTTCTTTCACGCCATCAACAATCATTTCATCAAAATAAATAGTTTTCCCTCCTTTGTTAACTGTGTCACTTTGTTTTCTATTTTTTGTGTTGTTTATATTTTGAAACTCTGTTAGATTTATTTTGTTCTTACTTATTTCTTGATTTTGATGTTGTTCTACTTGATTTGTTACTGAGTTATTTTGGATGATATGCATGTTTGTTTCAACTTCTTTACTACTTTGATTGGGAGTGCTTTCGAGTGAAACATTTTGAAGATTCTTTTCTATTGTTTCGTCACATAAAGATTTAGATGGATCATGAACTAAACTTTTCGTACTTGTATTCTCAGTCACATTACAATTTTGCTTTTTATCTGTTATTGTCACATTAATAGGTACTTGTAAATTGGAGTCGCATAAGCTTTCAGAATTTTCTGATGTATCCACAGAGATGGATGTTGAGTCTTTTTGTAAAATTTTAGGAGATCTAATATCAAAGGTGGCATTAGCAAAATCATTTACTGTATCCTTACTTGCGTTTTGTTTAATATTTGAAGAATCACCCTAAAACAAATTGTATTAATTAAGATTATAAAAATAAGTCACCTACTTGTTGAAAGGATACTCTATTCCTCATTTTTATAATAATTTATAGATTTTATAATTAGGTTACAGTAATATTATAACTTTATTGAAGCAATATTAATTGATTTAAGGTTACTTCGAACTTTTAAAATATTCATGATTTAGTTTCCCATATATAGCTTAAATATTACTTTGAAAAATATTCATAAATTTGAATAAATTACTACTCTTATAATTCAATATTTTTTTAATAATACATGCTATTATTTACCCACTTATTCTAATTCGAGATTAATTTTTATTAAGGATATAGATGTACTTTTATGATCTGAAAATACCTTTTGTCTATTATTTAAGGCACTATTTATACTATTTTTTAAAATTTCTCCAAGTAGTGGTTCTTTTGAGTTGATTCCAAGCTCTTCGCAAAGTTTCTTTCTACCTACATAGTTGTACTCTTTACCAAAATAAGTTTCAGGATCATAAACTGAAATCGTGTAGTCAAGACCAAAATATTCTAGGAACTCTCTTACTAATGAGAACAATAACTTTCCCTCTGAACTTGCCAAATATTCTTTTACTGACTTGTTTAAAAATGGTTCAGAATTCTGAAAAATGTAAATGAATTAATATTTATTAAGGAGTTAATTTTTGTTAGTAAGTTTTCATTTATTACATATTCTATTTAGGTAAAATTAAAAAATATGTATATATACATAATTATAAATGAATGTAAATTAATAGATAATTTACCAGAACAGATTCTTGTTCTTCTAAAGTAAGAAAAACACTTGCTCGCAATTCCGCCTGAAAAATAAAACAAGTTACTTGTTTGTAGAGTGGGTAGATTCAAACATGGAAAAATATTTGTCTAAGGACACTACAGGATACACTATAGTAAATGTACAATATGTGAATTTAATAACTAACAAATTCTGTAGTAAGAAGTTCAAGTTCTATTGTTTACTTAAGAATATTGTAATAATAATGATAAGTTAAATATAAGAAATAATTTACTTATACATAGTATTCTTTCCATATACTTGTTTTAGATAAATAAAGATTTAAAGATTTTTTTACTTAACCTAAAAACGTTAATCTAGCGAAAATAATGTAAAATACTTACCCGCACTTTCGCAAGTACACCATTATTTTCAAGAGTTTGTACTACAAGGTCTCTAAGTTCTGTATCTTCTTCCATTGATATGTTTCCGTCAATCATTTTACTAAAAAGACAGTTTCTCAGTACGTATAGAAAACATAAATATTTACAATCGTTTACATCCTTTCTGCACAAGCAGTATTAAGTATATGCGTTCTTTATGCATGTATTTCGTTGTTCCGTTTCTCTAATCTATGAAATTGCTTATTAGAGAAGGAATGGTGGATGTGCAAAAAATTGAAAAAATACTTTAATTTTAATTTACCGT
>JAPYZP010004001.1:0-14162 GCA_030522985.1 Torymus sinensis
TATATATATATATATATATATATATATATATATATATATATATGCGGGAATTTTGTAGTTGAACATTATAATTCATAAAGCAGATTCATTTGTAAATTCTTTAGGATGAATGAGCGTGAAATAGCGTATTAGTACATCCATTAGTTCTTTGGACATAACAGCAATCTACATATTTGTAGAATAAATGTTATTACCACGCTATTATGCTCGTGTAATGAACTTTGAATTGTGAATTTACGTAAATCTCGGATCACATAAAATGATTCCCTTGATTCATTACATTCAAATAAATTACTGGTGTAAGCTGGCTCTCTCGAGCCCAATCAAAATGTCACCTATCAAACTACAATAATTCAGTATATTTTTCAAAGTGAAGCCTTGCAACTGACAATGCTCCAACGATTTGATTCGACAGGTCCTGCAAGGCATGTACTTCACGTACTTCGTCTCGGTGATCACGACGATCGAGAAGCTCTTCCAGATCCAGTCGAAGACCACCGGTCTGATAATGTCGGCGACGGAGATCGGCCAGATCGGCTCGTCCCTCCTGCTGACCTACTACGGTGGGCAGGGCCACCGGCCGAAATGGATCGCCTGGGGCATGGTCCTCTTCGCGGTGAGCTCGTTCACTTGCTCCATGCCGCACTTCATCTACGGCGATCAGCTGATCAAGCAGAACGAGCTGCTGTTCAATGGCGGCACCCTCAGAGGCGAGGTCAACGGGACGAACGTCACGAGCCCCGTGCCCGCGAATCTCTGCAAGTTCCTCGACCAGGCTGACAATGGCACGATCAATGGGTAAGTTTATCGCAATTCTTGCCGCAAAAAACTATCTCAAACCTTTATGGCTTTTCATGAGCTTTCAAGCTTTATTTACTTGTGAAGGCGAGTAGCTGCGTTTAGCGATGTAATACAGCTAAGGCAACATGTCTTTTTAACATGGGCGAAATCAACGATGATTGACCGCAGTAGAATATGACACTTTAAAAAGTAAAGGATCGCAGTAATTGTTCGAATCTGGATTTATGTTATACTTTACAAGCTCAATAATAAGACATATAAATTACAAATAACGAGAGCATAAAGTCTCTTTTTGCGCTGTAATTTAAATTTTGTTGAGAGTGCAGTAAACGACTCTATATACTTGTACCCGCCGAAGTAAGCTGAAATTACAGACTTATAGCCTACTAAAGTTTCTGTGTGACGTCATATCGTAACTGCATTCTAAAGCGCAAATGCCATGAAAGATGGTGATGTCAATAACGTTTTAAAGCACCGTATTATCTTCTTTGATATTGTAGATAAACGAGAATTTTCTAATAGTTCTATGAGAAAGTCTGGTTATAACCGTCGTTAGGTTGTTTCAACAAAAGCTTTATAGATCCTTATTTTTTATGTTTGCGACTTGAACTTTCTATTCTGGAAAAAAAAACAAGTAAATCAGCAAGCGCATTGCAAGTACGTCAGTAATAAAAATGTCTAGCCGCGGTATTTGTACATGTTTTATAGCTGTCGCATAAAGCATTTTTTCTTTCAATCAAAACCATAAATCTTTAGTATACATTCTTGTTTTCGTTGAAAAGAAGTTGGAAATTTTTTTTTATCAATATGTTATTGGGATAACGATTAATATTAGAAGATTGTGTTTTCGAGACGCAAGCAAGCATTCTCATATAGTAGGTGTAGGCTATTTTCTCAACATAAAACTGTAATTGCAGTAAAAAGATTTAGATCGAGTCGTATAGCTGTTTACCTTGCCGTCAAAGAAATATTTTAAACTGGTTTAAATGCATTAAGATAATACAAAATGTTGCTGTAAATGTAATTGGAATATACATCATGTAAATTTTAAGTTTTTTACATCATTCTTTGCTAGTAATAGTTGGAAAAGAAAAAAGAAATTAAAGAACCGTATAAAAAAGTATAATTATTGAGAGCATTCGCAGCTAAAAATAAGCTGTATAATCTTCTAAGATAAATAAGACTTTATCGAAAGCGCAAAGTCGAAAGACATCGATGCATTCTTATATGCACGAGAAAAGGCGCATCGACGCGAATCATCATGAGCATTGCGGGAAGAAAAAGCGCTCGCCGCAGCTTTGACACGCTCGAGCTGCACTTCCCCGTTTGCCGCGACACACACAAAGATAAGCAAGAAAAGCGCGTTTTCGCAATCTCGCCCGCGCTATCCCGCACAATGTGTAAGAGAACACGGTCGCAGAGTAGTCACTCGCGCGTCTGCACCGTCTTGTTTTTGCGGCGGTCGCGCGTGACCTGCGGAGGTCGCCGTGGCGCGCAAAAAAGCCGACGAAATTCGCTTCATTAAGGCCAAGATCAAAGTGATTTCTGCTCGATTATATTCGCCGGATATTTCACGGTCGTTCCGCTAGACCGCCGGCCGGCGTTTTCCCCGCGCGCGCCTGCTAATCGCATCGTGTGTGTACTACTATAGGCTTGCTGTATAGGCACAGCCGATGACTCTTCGATTCTCTTTCTTTTCGACTTTTTGCTCCGGCGCGAGAGCTGAACTGCGGCTCTGGCGGAAAAAGGGCTACGCCAGCGAGTAAAAGTATATTTACGCGAGTTCAATTTCACGTGCGGTTTCGGCGCATGCATGCGCGGTTTATTAAACACCAGGTCTGCAATGAGTAGTAGGTTTGGGAGACGAGAGAAAACGAGGTGTAATGTTATTTTTGGAGGATTTCCGAGAAAGTGCCTTTGTGCTTGACATGAGGTAAATTGTATATTGCTTTTAATCAAATGCGTGTATCAGAAAGTTACGCAAAATACTTTGACGTTTGGAGAAAGTATTAAACAAGGCTTTTTAATTTTCAAATTATTGCTGTTGCCGAAAAATCTTTGTATCTGTTAAAAATATTTAAAGATGAACGAAAATTCATTTCAAACGTCATTATACTCGTTGATAAATTCACTTGGTAAAATCAAATATATAGTTGTGCATATAACACGTTTCTAGAAAAACTATAATATATTTACAGCTTAGTCAAAAAACAAGTATAAATTAGAAGCATTTAGACCAGTACTTGGACAACGGTAATAGACTACTTTTATTGATAGATATGATGTCGATGTCGATTTATTAGCATTGTTTACGGTAATAACAGTTTATTGATATCGAAAAAATTGAACATTGTCCAACTTTGGGCAACTCTGAATTACCATAAAGCAGTAGTTGGTGCAACATTTAATATCATTGTCCAAGTACTAGATTAAAATCATGTCCAAGTATTCGTAATAAGCTCGAGTAGGGTGTCCAACTATAGCAATTTAAGGGACATATTTTGAACTTACTTTTTTTTGTCTTGAGATAAATTGATTAAATCGAGCGCGAATTACAATTAGATAAAAAAAGTTGCAACGAATTTCCATTATTGATTTTTATACCACTCTAACCTCAAAATCACAACTTTGGTATGATTTTTCGGCGCTCGTGATATAAAATATCGTATGAAACTATTGTGGGAAGTGTTTTTTTTCTCACTCGGAAAACCTCGAGCAAGGTAGAAAATCACCTCCCACAACAGTGTCATAATATACTATAAAAAGAGCATTCGCTTGAAATTTACTCCACAAGTGTCCAGGTACTGGGCATTTTACCTTAATTAACAAAGTTAATAAGCCTTGAATCTCGTTATGTACAGATGGTCGCTGGCAGGGGGTCCGCCGCGGCAGCGCACCGACACCGCCGAGTACTGCGAGGGCGCCTTCCTCGCGGAGCAGCGCACCCAGAGCAAAATCATCACCGTCGTCCTGGCCATATTCATCGCCTCGCTACTCGGCGTCGGAATGGGCCAGACGGCCGTCTACACTCTCGGGATACCCTACATTGACGACAACGTCGCCAGCCGCGAGAGCCCCCTATATTTTGGTAAGTTTCATATTTATTCTTATCTTTGCTAGTGCGGCAGAATTGGATATTTTTACCTTATAATTATCAATCATTTCTAAAGTTTTTGATACGTCGCACTATAAAGTCTGTCTTTGAAAGCTCTTCCTATTTATAATTTCATTACATAGTTATATATACGATATTGTATCAAATCAATGCAGTAGATATGCCGTGTAGCTCATAAATGAATAATATAGTTAGAATAATGAGCAGCTTTATTCGTTATTCAAATAGCGAGCAGCGAAACGAACAAGACAACAGCGCAGCGAATCCTTTTAAGCGAGCCACGTAACGAATGTCCGGAATTTCGGCGGAGAATTTCTTTTTTCACGAAACCCCCGTCGGCTCTCGCACGTGTCACACTTTCTCCCGTTTCTCGGCTCTCTTTCTCTCTCTGCACTCGTGTATCCTTAGGCGAAAATAAACGCGAAGCCGACAGCTGCAGGACTTTATTTTGGCAATTTATAGGCATTTTAAGCGCAGCCACTGACCAATTCTCCGTCCAAAAATAGTATCGCGGCCTGTGCATTCCTGCACAGCTATCTTCCCGATCAGACCGCGGGCTTTCTTTTCCTTGAGACGCGCGGATTCTCTTGATTTTAAATGCCTTTCAAAAACTATGATGAGAATTCGGATAGGAGCGATTATTTACGGCAACGTATGAATCTCTTTTATTTTCCGAGCAAAAAACGCTCTAAAGGAGAATTAAGGTTAACGCGTATTTAATATTTTATTTATATCTTGTGTTTTCTTTCTTGCAGCAATTACTATAGGTGTTAGAATCCTTGGACCTGCGATGGGTTTCATGCTGGGATCTCTATGTACAAGTATTTACGCCGATTTGTCGGTGGATCCCCCAATCACCCCGTCAGATCCGAGATGGGTCGGTGCTTGGTGGCTTGGTGAGTAAACAATTGCGTTTAAATAAACTACAAAAACGATGCTTTATTGAAGAAGTGAGTTCAAAATATTTTATTTCAAAACGTCGCAAATATTTTCGCATGTGTATATCAATTGAAATTCCAGAATATAAAGTGAACATTCTTGTAGAGCGTCACATTCTTGACAAAAGCATTTGTATCGGATTTATAAAAAGAATTATTCCAATAATATCCGATTTCTGAAAAAAACAAATAAACAGAAAACCATTATCATCGTGCAATATTTAAAATTTGTTATCTGAAAGAATTCAACTAGTTGAAATAATGAATAGAATTGGATGCTACACCTCCATCTCACCACTATACTCCAATTCTCAAATCTCAACGGGCGATCAGGAAAGTTTCGCGCTCCGCAACGCCTCGTGAAAAAGAATATCTCCCCAGCGACAGCGTGTGCCTCGACCTTGGCATGAATCTTCGCCTATGCGGGATGCACTTTCGCACTCTCTACTTTCCGCGCGGCGCGAATCAAAAGTAAATTTCGCGCGCGCCGAGAGAGAGAGAGGGAGAGAGAGAGAGAGAGAGAGATGACGACCTCGTTAGAGCATTTCGGCGAAAGTGTGCCAGGATATCGCGGCGGCTTTATCCTTTTATCGTAGCTTCGGCCGACGGCTCGGCAGGTTATCTGCGGCTCATCGTTCCCGGGAGAAAGGATTTAGAGGATATTCCCCGTGACGTGCGGAGCAAGAGGTGCAGCAGCAGAATATGCGCCGCAGGGAGAAAGAGCAATCTTTGTTTCACTCTTTGTTAGAAAAAAAGTAAAACTGAATCGAGCATCGGTGAATGATGAATAGTCTTGTGTTTTCAGACTTCAAGGAAATTGGAAAATGGAGTTACTAAAATTGTCATTAAATTTTCATTGTGTAAATGATGCGAACTACGAAAATGCGTTATAACAGTTTAGGGTAGTTTAACGATGACCGAAAAACCGACGGAGCTAATAACCGTTTGGAATAGAAGATCCTTTTATAGGAGACGTAACTGAAGGTTGAACCTTTTTATGCGATCGTATAACACGATGCCAGCTTTAATGTCCATAATGAGCCTGTATTACTTTATATAAGCAGCTCTCTCAAGTATAATATCGCTGCAATTAAAATTTCAAGTATCGAACATTAAAGAAAATTTGACTAGCATTTAAGTATCTGTTATTATATAAAGAAGCTTACTCTTAAAATGAGAATCATTATCAATTGCGGTACCGATTTATGTAACGACCATTTTATATCTATACTTTATTTATTCGCTAGCGAGTTATCAACATATATTTTATGATTTTCGTAAGAAAAGGCAGCATGATCGTAGAGTTATTATTAATTCTCATATGAAAACTTGCTTGAAAGATATTTATTAAGCAGTCTTGAATGAAAATAACGATGAACTATGTCGTAAAATATAGTTGTATGCGCGTGAAGACATCTAACAGATAAAACGAGAATTAGGAAAACGTATAAAGAAGTTTTGATCTTTGATATTGCCAATTAAGGTAAAATAATTGACTAAAGAAGGGTAAAAATTATCTAGATAATACAATAGGCCAAACTATTCTCCATATAAAATCAAACTGCTTGGATATAAAACGATATTTTGCCATTCTTTAACGTTACTAGAACGCAGTCCAGCAAATATCGCCTAAACAATGTTCCGAAACTCGTATGAATGCTATATGCCCTGCGAAAAAATGTGCCCGGCCAACACACTCACACGCGCGCCTGTGTCTGGCGTCGGATGCGCAGGAGGCCTGGAATTCGGGTCAGTTATTTTGATGGGAACCGGTGACCTTCTTAAAATTATCATTGCGCACAGACGACGAGGCATCCGCGCGGCGGTGCTTCCTTTTCGGCCTGGACGCGCGATATAAATATGTAATGCATCGGTTGACATCATGCGAAGAAGCGGTTTATCTCTGGCGAGTTCGAGGCGCGATCGGCACTCGGTGCTGATAAGACTGTATATGGATATGAAAGGTGGTGAGATGTGAGGATTTTAAGAATGCCCAATGGCTTACTTTATTTGATTAATGTTTTTTAGCACCCCATTGTTTTATGTCATTCAGATGCTGAGAATGAATTTCACTGATAGGACCAATATTGATTTTTTACTCAAAACGGAAAGAAACGTTTCAATCTAAAGTCAATAATTCGCCCTTCTTTGCAGGATTGGTCATGATATCCTCGACGCTAATGCTGATAAGCTTCGCTATGTTTGCGTTCCCCATGCGACTGCCGAAAAGCAGAACACCACCTAAGAGGTCCGATTCCAAGAAGCCGAGTCTTGTAGGTAAGTCAAGTGTCATTGTTATTACGGATATTTTTATTCTCGGAGATTAATATTTTTCCCGTTAATATATAGTAGAGGGGAACATTATTTCGATACTTTTTCATATATGTCATTGTAGCAGTATAGAAAGGATTTTTTAAAAAGAAATTCTTCAACATCTGGATAGTATTTGTTTCGAATGAAAGACACCTCGACCTTGCTCACAATTCCGAATACGTGTATTATCTGTCTTCGATCGAATTTCGATAACGGACGTATTTAGAAAGTTAAATAAAGATCGATCATTATTGCGATATCGGTGATAACTGGCCACTTTTTCTAATGCATTTTTCAGCTAGAAAATCATTTTCAAAATCGGTAAATTCTCTGGTCATAGTTTTTGCGGTATACCTATAACCGTAAAAACTTGAAAAACCAATCATACAGCCGACCTGGTCCCTCTTCGATCCTTCGAAACTTGAACTGCTCGCCGAAACATTATCAACGTCGCCAGCAGCGAACGACGATACCGCGCCGAAAAAGCGGGGAGAGAGAGAACTATAACCGAGCGCCTCGTGCATACAAACGAGGCGCAAGCGAGCGAGAGAGAGAGAGAGAGAGAGAGAGAGAGAGAGAGAGACCAGACACACACAGACACACACACAAAGTGCACGCGCGTCGCCGCGGCTCGTTGGGTATAATCTGTGCAACAAACCGCAGCCTCAAGGCCGTTCGCCACTTTTGGCAATTCCGAGAATCTCTCGGCTCGAGCGCGCTCGCGCCGCCAGATTAGAATGCGATACTGCACGCGCGCGAACTTGACGTCTTCCTTTTTTTTTTGTTTATTCCTCTTATACTGCGAGCTTCCTCGTGTAGTGAGCGCGTCTCTTGGTCTAATGTATAAAATCTCCGGGGACGGGTTCGGAGATTTTTGTTGCTTTAGCCATCGTTTTCAATTTTCGCGGTAATGAAACGTTTTCAGGACACTGGAATACACTCGCATTGCAAGATGTACAGAAATCGTATAATCGAAAAGGTTGTCAACTGCGTGGCAGACACCGGTAACGCACAAAAATATTTACTCGGCGCGAGTTTTTCCGATGTGGGCGGCCACGATACTTCGGCGATGACGTGATTTCACTTCCATTTTCATGCAGAGTCAATACACTCCGTGACCTTTGCAACTAAACGACATTCCTCATATGTTGTATGACGGTAACTGCGGATTATTAAAAACTATTGCGATTATGTTTTATTCTTATTGTTCATGCCCGCGAAACTGGTCCTTTCTTTAAACATCAAATTGCAATGAAAACTTTGTCCATTCTGGATGATAATGCAATTTCGTAAAAAATAACAGATGATTTTCTCTATATTGTATAAAATTACTCAGGCTTTTATGAACGAACTTAGCCGGATAAAATTTGCTTACCCGTTTACGAGCTAAAAATCTATATAATTAAATATAATTAATCGCAATATTGTTTCAGGTTGTTTTCGTGCTCAAGCCTTCACTCGATAAAATTTCCTATATAAAATTTCGAATGAAATTTATTGTAATATATGTTCAGTATATACTAATTTGTTTCCTAACGCGGTTATCGTAATTTTATCTACGCATTTCTTACCGTTTAATATCAAATGTAATGCTATAAAAACATTCCGTCCCAACATCAACGCTGTTTTGAATAATTATAAAGAGCCAATGAATCGTGATCGCGCGACACCGCGCAGAGCCTCTCGCTCTTTCTCCGAATGAATTAAATCTCGTCTGTCGGGCGCACGAGCCACGATGAGAAAACGCTTTTTTACTGGCGCGCGGACGCGTCCTTGCGAAGGGCTCATGCGTATATTATACTTGTTACGCGCGGCGCAAGTTCACGGCCGCGCACTCGCCGAAACGAGCCGGGGAGAGCGGAAACGCCGCGTCCGTCAGTCAGCTGTCGAGCGTTTAAACGCCGCATAGAGAGACATTTTTGCGAGCTGCGAGTAATGAGGTGCGATAGACTTTTAAGAGGCTGAGGAGCTGTTGATTTTCGGGGTTTTTATGCTGGCAGAAAGGATGAAAGGGGGCTGGAAGGATGCCGGATGTTGCTCAACGGAAGATACTTATCTGATCTGTATGGGTTGGCTTCGATATAAAGCGTCAAGTTGTTGACGAAATTTTCGAATTTCTCCTCGTGTCTAAGTATACACAATACATACTCGTGTATGTACATTTTTATTTCCGTCACAATGAAATTATGCTTTTCATACGAGCTCTCCTCTGCTCCTCTCGATACAATACCCATAAAAATTTTTGTCCCGTGCGCCGCGGCCGCGTCAACATCCAGCGTACGCTCCGTGATCTGCGCGCGTAAACATGTTTTTGCGCCTCCTCTGTATATACACACATATATATATATATATATATATAAGACTTTAATACGCCGAAACTCGATGCGAAAAATGTGAGAGGTGGAGAGGGAGGGAGAGCCGACAGACATAATGATGCGCATATATACCTCCCGCCAGTTATTGTTTATATATACGCTCGAGTGAGAAACAAAAAATATTCGTCGTCTCGGATTATTTCGGACGTCGCTTTTTTATTGCGCTGTCATTATGTATAGGTGCACATATTCCAAATGAGTCTGACGCATCGAATTAGTTTTTTTATGAAGCCGATCCCACTGCATTACCGAAGTAAATAACATTTATCTATGTACTCGCCTTTATTTCATTATATAGATGCGCAAAATCGTGATTATACTGAAGTTGTTTGTATATTATTCCTATTCGAGTATACATATCCGGTTGGTAAAATATCTGATAACATTTGTAACACAAGTCTTTACATAAATTTAAAGAGCATTAATTGTAGAATTATGATACTATTCAGGCATCTAAAGAGGCAGTTATTAAAATACAACAAATTCGGCCCAATCACCGCAATGTCATATATATTATGGTATACGATGCTGTTAAGTTGGACACTATATGTCTGCACAATATATTGCGCAAAGCGGCACAGTAGTCGAACTTGAACCGATCAAAACCCTCTCGCATTAACGAAAAGCGCGCAGAATCGCTCGATGCAATAGCGCGGCCGAACTTATAAATATTAATTCATTTTTTTCTCTCATTTCATCCGCCGAGCGAGTTTAATAAGATAAATTTTTAAACAAAATCGCCGGACCGCGTCGGCGCGCGCACGCCTGCGTGCATTAGCATTTAGAAAGTCTTTTCTTAAAATACGCGTTTCTCTGCGACAGCAGCGGCGGCGGCGGCGGGCATAAGGTCAGATCGCGCCGAGGCGCATTGGCAAAGGCCCGCCGCGTCGAATGACTAAATAGGCGCGCCCCGCGCGTCCGATTAGCGTTGCGATAATAATTTATGTGTTTACGTCTGGTCGAATCGGTTTTGGTCGTCCAAGGGATATGTATTAGGTAGTCCAAGTGCAGGATTTTATCTGGTGCCTATGGGATTGTCGGTATTGCGTAAAATTCATCAATTCGAAGAAGATCATTAATTCAGTAATAATGTCTAGTATAATATGCGATGGGCAATTTGTAGATTGATCTTCTGATCTTTATTTTTGTTTATTGAAATAGGGTAAATTAATAAAGCTATATAGATATTCTTACATCTCCTCTGTTGTTGATGTTCATATAAGTAACATCGCACATTAATTAGTAGACAATAAATATTATGATTTTTCACTGTGGCATTATTCGTACTCCAAGGAGAATCTTCGACAATATAGATGAAAAAGGCTCAAGGAAAAATCTCGCCTAATGTTGTCTTTGTATTTCAGATTTTCCTAAAGCGGTCAAGAGGCTACTCAAGAACGACATCCTAATGTTCCGAACGGCCAGCAGCGTCTTGCACATTCTGCCCATTGCGGGTCTGTACACATTTTTACCCAAGTACCTCGAGAGCCAATTCCGTTTGGCTGCTCACCACGCGAACATGATCTCAGGTACTACTCGCATACATTTCTCTATCCTGAAGTTGAAAGCGCAGAGGTCGAAATTAACGGATCGACGACGTTTACAGGTGTTGGAGGCATACTGGTGATGGGACTGGGCATCATAGTCAGCGGGTTCTTCATACTGAAGGCGAAGCCGAACGCGAGGTTCGTCGCTGCCTGGATTGCCTTCACGGCTATCGCCTACGCCATCGGCATGGGCATACTCATGTTCGTCGGCTGTCCGATGAACGACTTCACCGGCCTCGTTACCAATGAGCAAGGGTGAGTCTTCACCCGAATCCTTGAAAATTATCCTCCACCTAAGACCTTATACGCATCAGTCAAAAATTACTCATTTCATAAATGATACTTGACAATTTCCTTTATCCAATTTTATTATACTTTCGGCGTATTCTTTATTTCCGCCTCCATTACATGAGATATATTTAATATTTGTTTTTACTTTGGTTTATATTTTGAAATAGTTAATATCATAATAATATAAATAAATTTTTTTAAACAATTATCAACTTCATACTCTGTAGCCTTTTTTAATTTCTTACAACTATCAACGATCGCACATTTTATTATCCAGTTAACAGATAGCAAATATGACTTTGAAAAGTACACTTTTTACAAGTGCAGTAGACAAAAATTATGCAAGAAAATTACAGTACTAGCAATTATTTGAATTACCTTCAATTCTGCGCATTCCATTATCCCACCTCTGGTCCGAACAAACGAATAATCCCCGGCGTTTTTCAGATTGTCTCACTTCGAGCCCATTTGCGAGGCGACCTGCGATTGCGACAAGAACAAGTTCAGCCCGATCTGCGGCGCTGACGGAAAAACGTACTTTTCAGCCTGCCATGCGGGCTGCTCGAATTACACCGTTTTCGAAGGAAAAGTCGCCAATGTAAGTGGAACGTTTAACATTGATCCTTTGCACTTCCGAATGTCGAGTATGATGGGAATTTTCAAAGTTGACTGTATAATGCACTGATTTTTAAGCGTGCAAAAATACCTGAAGAATGCTGTTATATATTAAATATGTCCGATTTGTCTTTGAGAGTATCTATGTTAATATAATTCAATTTAATTATTTTTATCTAATGAATATAGTTGATTTTTTTTTCTAGTACTGATTGATTAGACTTGAAAAAATGAAATGCAATTTTTGCGAAATTTACTATTTACTTTATTTCTAAACGATTCAATCTATAGACTTGGACAAAAATATCCCATCTTACAAATATCGTTGAGGCAATGATAAATTCAAAATCGATGACAATTTATAAAATTTCTAATCAATTTAATATATACATATAAAATGGAAAAAAAATATTCCCATACGATATGTGCAGTTTTGTATCTGTCGTTAATTTCATCCTTCAGAGACAGCCGTCCCGCGAGCCTATATACTAATTATTCCTAATACTTCCATACTCCCGTGAATTTTCGGCAGTGCGCGCATCCTGCCATTCTCCGAGAAACAAAAACGACATATAATCGAGTCCATAGCCCCATGACTACAAAACGATTTTTCTCTTTCAGTTCACCGACTGCCAGTGTATACCGAGGAACAGCAGCATGACGGATCTACCGGGGACGTCTCAGACCGGCTACTGTCCTCTCGACTGCAACAACTTCTACGCCTATCTCGTCCTCTTCTCCGTCTTCGTTTTCATCCACTCGACGAGCGAGGTCGGCTCGATGCTGCTAATACTGCGCTGCGTCGATCCGCGCGACAAAGCCATGGCCCTCGGACTCATACAGTTCGCCATCGGCCTCTTCGGTGAGCACTTCGGTTCACTTTGCTTTTCGTTTTCTTTGCCAATGATTTCTCCTGCTTCGGGCCATTTTAATGCTTCTTAGCACAAGCTTTCCTCTTAAATCCATTTGAAAAGTGCGGTACATATATTTATCTGGTGCAATTGTAGCGGTATCATTTTTCACCACAATCAGTGAAAAATTACTTAAAACGATAACCGTAAAAGGCAACATTTTGATATATATACATATATATATATAGTACGAAATTGATTTTCTCTAAATTACTATTTGACGTTTTAATTGCCTATTTTATTTTACATATAGAATATAAATAAGTGCTTACCTGCGTATCTCCACAGCTATATATATATAAGTCTACCACAGCTGAGAGGAAAGAAAATCTGGACTAAATCTATTCTGGTTGTTATTTTTTTAGGCAACGTGCCGTGTCCCATAGTCTACGGTGCGGTGGTCGACTCGGCCTGCCTCGTCTGGGAATACGCGTGCGGCGAGCAGGGCGCTTGCTGGCTCTACGACTCCAACGTCTTCAGGATGTTTTTCCATGGTACGTGACTCGCTTTTAATTCCGCCAGGTCTCCCTCCTATCACTTCCTGATATCTTCTGATGTGCTGCCGCGGCGAGTTGACCAACATGCGTCGCGATGGTTATTTAATGGCTCTTTTTTATGCTTCGAGAAATCTCGGAGCGTCTTTTGAGACGCGTTGCCGTCGTGTGAGCAGAGTTTATGAAACGATGGTATAGTTTTGATGCGAAAGGAGAGTATTTAAATGGGGCTTCTTTTCGAAAAGGGACCGGTTAAAACGTATTTACACGCTTAATGTTTACGATACTTTTGGATTGTTATCAGCCGAATGAACCCTCGGGAAATTCATAACAATTTCAATATTTTTTATCTAAACTTTAATCCCACAGGCACGACGGGTGGCATCCTAGCACTGGCCTTCGTCGTCGACATGATAGTCTGGTATAAGGCGGGCAGCATCAAATTCGCGGACGAGCATGAGGAGACGCGCGAGGCCGGCACCGCCGAAGAGATGGCCAACCTCAAGGATGCGTCGAGCCCCAGCGCCATCGACAACGGCGAGTACCTCTGAGCCGAGCCTATACTTGCGCCGATTTGTAAATAAGGAATCATGGTAGACACGTCGCGGGAAAAGCTCGCAGGATGGAACGAGCCTGAGGACTTTGTTCTGCGAAAAGAAGACGGTGTATTTTTTCGCAGGGGAATATACGTTGACTTCGAGCGGTTAGTTTTGTCGTTTTACTTTTAGCGAGATGCGTGGGAAATATATAGGATAAATATAT
>JAPYZP010004002.1:0-14259 GCA_030522985.1 Torymus sinensis
ACAAAAGTTACTCCTAGAATCATCTTGACCTTTCCCAAAATCAGTTTACCTGGAAAATTATTAGGGTGTTCCGGGACTTTTCAGACACCCTGTATATACTAGTGAAGAATTATATATACTAGTTTCAAAATTTTGTATTTTTTACTTTATATTCGAGTTCAGCGACCCGTAAAAACATATATTTACATATGTACTTTTGTTATAATTGAGTTTTTGAATTTTGGCCAGCTCTTTTCGAAAATGGACCACTGTGCGGCGGCGCATCCGGCCGGGCAGTATGGGCACGGGCGGCTACGCGCTTCATTGTTAATTTCTTCATATCTTTTAAACCTTTACGTTGCCCAAGTTGAAATTTTTCACGGTTGTAGTCAAAGAGTTGTACTTTCGACTGATCAAATGTATTTTCAAATAAAATGGGTATTTTTTGAGAAAAACAACACTTAAATTTAAACTCGATTTTCTACGTGAAAAACAAATTTTCTGCGCGCGCCGGGTGTATGAAATACGATGGACGCCGTCCTATGTATACAAATACATACATATTTTGTCTGCTAATATCAGTGTAAATACAGCCATATAAACATAACCATCAACCAGGTGATTTCAGCAGAGTTTGTTGTCATGCATAGTTTTTCTCTTAGTGTTTTAATATTGGTACTTATTTGAAGATGAATCAAGAAGTGAAAATTTATTATATATAAAGGTATATATGTATTATATGTAATATTATATGTAAATTTGAAAAGTGCTTCCATTCAAGAGAGGATTATACTATATGAAAATTAAATTCAGATATTCAAACCAAAAATGTGAATAAAAACATATCTATTTTATAAGAAAGATCAAAGTGCGATTATTGAGTTTTGCTCGGTATAGGATATTATTCAATAATTCAGAAGAGTTGCACACTACAATGAGTATCAAGATGTATCTGCACATAAAAACAACAAGATTTTTTTATTAGCACACAAGCCTTTATTATATATTACAAAATGGCTAATGCAAGATGAATGCATTATAATGGGGTGAGTTTACGAGAGGGTTTTGATCCCTCTCCGTGGTATCGGCAGGTAGGAGATTTGTCTTTTACTCAAAAGAAAAATATAAACGAAAACGCACTGGGAGCGAAGTGGAAGCGCCGCTTGCAAAACACACTATGCGCAGCGCTCTTTCGTTTTGAGACGACTGCGCTCTCAGCTTTGGCACGCCGAGTTCCAAAACTGAGAGCGCGTTGCAGCGTTCTGTTGTTTTAGTTGGCTGCGCTCTCAGCTTTGGAACGCTGCGCTCTTAGTTTTGGAACGCTACGTGCCCAAGGAGAGAGCGCAGCTATCTAAAACAACAGAACTCTACAGGGTGCTCTCAGTTTTGGAATGCGGCGTGCCAAAGGTAAGAGCGCAGTCGTCTCAAAACGACAGAGCGCTGCGCATAGTGTGTTTTGGCGAGCGTCGCTCCCACTTCGACCCCAGTGCGCGTAGGCCGAGACTTTAAGTTAGCCGGCGGGTTCCGCAGCCGGCATAACCTCACACGAGGCCACGCAAAAGAAACGCATGCACGAGGCCGCTTGCATCTAAGCGGCGTCAACAAGCCGCAAGTATACATTAAAGACGTTCTCCAAGAGTAAGTACATTTAACAAATATATACGAGAAAACAGAAACAAATTATTTTCAGACAAATTCAGGCAATAGTCACTATGCTATTGTTACAATTAAAGACCAAAACTTCAATAACTTCTTTAATTTTTGTTATTTTTTATCTGATGTTAATGAAATAAAGCTTATTTTGTTCGTTCAGAAATTTCATGGAGAGTATCCATGGGAACATTTATGATACGAGTTACCAGTGCGAAGCAATATCAATTTGTTAACGAAAACGTGACTTGCTTTTCTTAAACAAATTGATATTGCTCCACACTAGTAACACGTATCATAAATGTTTCCATGGATATTTCCCTTAAAATTTCTAAACGAACAAAGTAAGCTTTAATTCATTAAGATCGGATATAAAAATTTTAAAAAATTAAAGAACTTATTGAAGTTTTTGTCTTTAATTCTAAGAACTGCGTAGTGACTATTGCCTAAATTGGTCTGAAATTTTTTTTTTATGTTCTTTCTAGTATTTATTTGTTACATGTACTTACTCTTGAATTATCAAATTAATAAAATATTATTTAAAAATATAATAACTAAAACTGCCGAATGGGGGGACACCTTATATACTACATACATGAAATATATTCACGTGAACTCCGTTGGTCCTGCGCGTCTGCTTACTATTTTTTTGGGGCGGGTTCAAATCCATTATCGGATTTTTTTTTTTGTATATATTAATGTAGAATAAGATTGTTATTTTTTGCTAATTTGAAAATAACAGTAAAATTTCTGAACAGTTTTTTTGCACTCCCGTATATAAAAAATGTTGGATAATTTTCATTTTATTTACGAATTGTTATATAAAATAATTATAAAAATACTTCAATTCTATTTCATGAGAACTCATATAGAATACATGAATAATATTTTTAAATAACCATTGCAAATAAAATCGTGAAGTAAAAAAAAATAATAATTTAAAACAAATAAAGAATTTTTCCTATGTTCAGTTTAAAAAATAACTTACACTTGAACTTTTAAAATAATTTTGGAAAGATGAATTTTGAAAAGATGAATTTTTTTTATCTGATTTGTTTTTTATTTATATGTTATAGTTTATAGTTTAGAGGTAGTTTAGGTTATATTTTTATTGTTGTGGTTTTACATAACTTGGTTCGAACAGTGGCAAATGAGTAATGGCAAAAATCCGGATCGCTTTAATAGTATTATTTTATCAATAAATGCAATTTTAGAATTATGGGCGCAACTTAAACAAGATAAATTTTAGTAACTTCTCGCTTAAACCAAAGTAAAATCGATAATTTTTTTGGAACGTTCAGATCTCGATCAGGGTACAACGACAATTCAACTGTTATGGAATTTCGAAAAAATTTTCAGTACGCGCTAATGATCACATTATTAGTCCCTCCCGTCGGAACAAACTGTGAACCTGGTGATGCTAGATTACTAATTTCTAATTTCGATAAATTTATTGACGAGAATGTGCAAGAGAAAGATGATCTAAAACATGTAACAATAAACAAACAAATTGATAAGTGGTTTATTAATAATGATGCCGTATTAATTATAAACGATGAACAGCAACCTCAAACAATCAAAGATGATAAAGAAAAGACTTCTAATTTCCAAAATTGCTCTAAAAAATATGTTGCTGGTTGTCTCGCGATTAAAATTCTACTAAAATTCCATTGTGACGAGTGCGAAAAATATTTTATTTGTAACGATAAAGAACTCGATTCATCATAGGATTTACTCTTGCTGTGGAAAGCATTTCCATCTTTAAAAGGTCATCCTTACGGAGGTTTAAAAGCTCCAACGAAAATTTTTTTTTCGAGTATTTTAGATATATATAATATTTATGAAAGTGAGTTTTCTAAGTCACCTCATAAGGGTAATATAGCCACATATTTATTTCAGTTAATAAAAAAGCAATTGTTAATAATTCATGGTGATTTCTTTACAAACGGCACGTGTTTAGAGCATCGGGATTATGTTATAAGAATTTTTTTGAAGACTAACCGTTCCGCTTCTGTAAACGCAGCGAAACGTAAAAAAAAATGCTTAAACTTGATTGTTAGTCGCGATAAATGTCAGATATTTATATATGTATAATAGTAAAAATAGTATTGAATTATTACTATATCTTTATTTTTTTTTTAATTAAAAGACCGTATAAAAAAAGCCCACAGGAATAATCATATTAATTTTTAGAGAACTATTATAGATAAATGCAAGACATGGTACAATTTACATTTACTAGTTAATATTGAAATTAATATGATTATTTCGTTTATATACTTCATTATACAATAAAGGTTTCATTTTATATTCGAATTAATTTTTGTAAGTATACTATTATGGGTATATTTATAAAATGTATGAAGATTATAATAGATACTTTTAGTCTTCTTTACGCAATGGTGGAGGTGGAAGAAAGGTGAAAGAAGCTTGGAAGATAAAGGTTGGACGGCTGCCGTGGTTTGTGTAGGGCTACTGGCGAAGGATTCCACGGTTCTATTTTCAATATTTATATAAATAGGTTATTGAATAATTTAATACAATTTCTACATGTCATGAAATTGTATGCAAGTATTTTTAAATTATTTTATATAATAATTTGTAAATAAACAAAAAAAAAATCTAACGCGTTTTGAATAGTACCTCCAACGTATAGTGCGGAAACCTGTTAACAAATTTTGTTATTTTTACGTTATTTTCAAATCAGCAGAAAATAACAATCTTATACTATATTAATAGAAAGAAAAAATCCGATAATAGATTTGAACCCGCCCCAAAAAGATAGTAAGCAGACGCGCTATCCACAGGACCAACGCAATTCACGTGAATGTGTGTCATGTATGTAATATATATGTTGTCCCCCCATTTGGCTTTAGGGCTATGAGTTTAAGATTAATTTGTTTTGATATATGGTTTTTGTTATAGCAATAGTAATAACAGATCTTTATAAACAATAATTTTGCAATGTTACATACGAAGTACGTCATATCACCATTGCAGCGATAAACGTTAGCATACGAGTTGGCATTTTTCTTACCGAAATAACGAGTTGGTACTATTCTTACCAAAATAACCAGTTGGCACTTTTCTTACCGAAATAACGAGTTGGCGTCTTTTTCCTCTCAGCCGACGAAACGTAGAGGCTTTCCGATTATTTTGTGAATCTATAGCAGCAAACTATGTTCAAATGTATAATTGGTATCACATGCCTCCTCCCATGCACATAATATTCATACATGGGTGGGCGATCCTAGATCAGTTATTGCTACCAATCGGAGTAAAAAGATCCTAATAATAATAGAAAAAGAGAAGAATATAAGAAATTTACAAATATTCTCAAGAATATTATAAATAAAGCAAAAAAATTATATGATTAAATACAAATAGAATTAAGCATGAATAATCCTAAAAACATCTGGAATATTATTAATAAAATAATAGGAAAAAATCGTAAAAGGAATAATAATATATACTATATAATTGATAACAATAAGAAAGTAATTGATCCGGAAAACATTGTAGAGCACTTGAACACATTTTTTGGTAACATTGGCAAAAATCTAAGTGATAAAATAAGACTCCCGAGCATTAGGAAATTAAACTCCCCACAATGAAGAACAAATCTATTTTCTTGGAGTCAACTAACCACCAGGGAATAGAAAATCTTATCTACAACATGGAAAATAAAAATGGTGGAATTGATAATATCAATGCCAAAACCTTGTGTTGTAACCGAACGCAGCCATCTTGTCTGGCGCGAATTTATTTGGCCGTCCCGCGCTTTTCGGGTTCCGGCGCGGCAGTTTTTTCCTGCTTCGGCGGCGTGCAGCGGTGTCACACAAAATATTGTTCAGCCGGTGTTGACTGACTTCAGAGCGGTCAGTATAGGGAGTTGGCTAGTATTTGACCGCTCTGAATTCAGTCAACACCGGCTGAAAAATATTTCGTATGACACCACTGGCGGCGTGGAGTGGTGGCGCTAGAGTCGGCGGTGCGACTCAAGATGGCGTGGCGCTGCGGGCCTCGGGCCAGTCTGTCTTCGGCCATCAACGACTTTGGTCGTGCTAATCTTAATATACTAGCGCTTTAGTGTAGTTCAAAGTGTTGTACAAATTGTGAAATCAACTTCTCTTCTTTTCAATTAATCGAGTCAGTGTACGCAAATGTTTCGCTCCTCTCATCCATTCCCGTTAAGATAAGTGCCTGGATTCGTGTTTTTGACGGCGCGTGTATTGTTGAATGCTTCGTGAATTCGGCGAGTGAATACGGCGGACCTTCAAAAGCTCCACTATCTTAAGATGTCGGTTTAAGGCGAGGCCAAATCGGGTTTGGAAAGTTTACCACTAACCACTGCGAATTACAACGTGGCCTGGAATTTGGTCGTTCAAAGATATGAGCACAAACGGCGGTTGGTTTTCCATCATATGACAACACTTGCCCGAATTTCGGCTTTAAGAGAGGAGAGTGCTGAGGGACTTCGATCACTGTATGACCGAATCGTGAAGGCTCAAGAATCATTGCGTTCTCTGGAAATGCCTATCAAAGAGTGGGATGCCTGGATGTTATTCTTTGCCACAAATGGGTTGGATTCAGTTACGATGGGAGATTGGGAGAAGAGTATGGGTGACTCTAAGGAGATTCCCAGCTTTGATTCTCTGAAATCTTTTCTGAGCAACCGGATCAGATCACTGCAAACTTCACCGACCATCAGCACTCGCAAAGGTCCTCAACAGTTGGGGCCACCTGCCAGGAAAACGATTTGCAGTCTAGCCACCGGAACTCAGAGGCGCTGTCCAGTGTGTGACGGTGATCACACCTTGCGCCGCTGTACACAACCTAGCGCCGAAATCAGCACGGTTATTCGGCGACTTCGATACTGTTTCAATTGTCTTCAAGCTGGTCATCGCCAAATGCAGTGCCCCTCCCAAGAATGTTGTTGCGAGTGGTCTCGACGTCACCACTTCATCGATCATTCGCCCCAAAGAGAATTTCGCCTAGCTCGGACAACCACCAACCCAGGAAAAGAACTCGGTCTAACACGCAGGATGTTGCTTTAAGTCATTTAGACAAAGATGCCAACACCCAATGACTAACTTTGTTGCCTACAGCTCTGGTGCATGTGGAAGTTCCCCCCCCCCCGGCCGTACATTCACTGTGCGGGCGCTTCTCGATTCAGCATCTGAAACAAGCATAGTAGAATTAAGCTGGCTGCAGAAGTTGGGACTTCCCTTGTGGGATGTCAACACCGCCATCATTGGGGTGGGAGGCAGACAAGCAGGAGTTGCCACGAAACGCACTTCCTTTTCCTTAAAGACAACTCGACTGACAAGCAAGGTGTCAGCTTTGATCTTACGAAACATAAACCTCGTATTGCCATCAGTCAATCTACGACGTGAGAAGTGGATCCACCTTGATCAACTAACACTAGCTGACCCTGAGTTTTATCGGGCCAGACGAGTTGATATGATTCTGGGGGCAGACATTTACGGTGACTTAATCTTAGAAGGTGTTCATCGAGGTCTGCCCAACGAGCCAGTGGCTCAACAAACATCCGTAGGTTGGGTGCTTACTGGTTCGACTCGATCATGTTTAAAGGAGATGCCGAATCTTGCTGCCAGACTTCATAATTATTCAGTCGTTAATGAGGCGGGCTCAATATCTCATGAACTACAGAGATTTTGGGAACTCGAAGAAACTCCTATCACTCCCATACCCTCGCCAGAAGATGTCCTCTGCGACGAACAACACTGACTTCTGATAGGCTGGGAGACACTCTATCGCTGGCGCGATAGTCCTTGAATGCCGTCCGCAAGAAAATGTTTAGAGATGACGCGTTCAGAGAACAGTACGAGGCATTTATGGAACTAAACGAGGGTCACGGACACATGGAACATCTGAAGGAACAAGGAAGCTATCGTCAATCGAATAGCATCTACATTTCACACCATGCCATATGGCAGAACTCAGATAATGGAAAGAAGTTGCGAGTTGTATTTGATGCCTCTCGAAGGCCCCCTAATGGAGAACCCCTTCACAAGCTCTTATTTCTAGGCCCAACATTACACAATAATTTATTGTCTGTCATTCTCAGGTGGCGAAGGCACAAGGTGGTATTTTGTGCTGACATCAAGATGATGCACAGACAAATCCTTGTGAAAACTGAGGACACTGATCTCCAACGGATCCTGTGGCAGCGCCCTGAAGATTCTGAACCAAGCCACTATCGACTGTTAACACTCACATACGGGACGACTTGTGCCCCCTACTTGGCACTCCGCACTTTAAAGCAGTTGGCTCAGTATGAGGGTATTCGCTTCCCTCAAGCAGCACAAGCTCTCCTGCAGGACACCTATGTCGACGACATTTTGTCTGGAGCGCCAACCTTGCAGGACGCGATCAAGCTTAGAGACCAGCTGGTTGCACTACTCAATGCTGGATGCTTCCCCTTAGGAAAGTGGTCTTCGAATCAGCCTGATCTTATACAGATCACATCTGCTGATCGCTTGCATCCAAAGTAGCATGATTTTGAGACCGGTGGTCCCATCAGGACTCTCGGGATGTCATGGGATTCATCAGCAGATGTGTTCCGTTTCCGATGTCCGCCTATTCGACGTGACAGTTTCAGCACCAAGCGACAGGTCTTAGCGACCATTGCCAGACTTTTTAATCCTGTTGGTGGCTAAGTCCGACAGTCATCATCGCCAAGATTTTGCTCCAGAAGCTCTGGAAACTAAATTTCCAATGGGATGAGAGATTACCCAGCCCCATGGCAACTGAGTAGACCACGTTTTTCAAGGAACTTCCGAAGGTATCGCATATATAAATCCCGAGGTGGCTAGGCATTGAGCCTACAAAAGTACTTCATCTGCATGGTTTTGCCGATGCAAGACAGTCTGCGTATGCCGCCGCAGTTTATGCAGTCATACCAGGAACATCCCGTTACGTTGGGGTATCCCCATTGATAACGGCTAAAACAAGGGTGGCACCAGTAAAAACTATTACCATCCCACGCTTATAACTGTGTGCAGCGGTGCTTCTAGCAAGGCTACTATGGTACGTAATTAGCAATTTCGCGGGGGCACACCTAGCATCGGTCTACGCATGGACTGACTCTGAGATCGTTTTGGCATGGCTTAGGTCTGACCTTTCACGATGGGAAATCTTCGTTGCCAATAGAGTAGCTGAGATCCATCGCACCCTTCCAGACGTCACGTGGAGTCATGTCCGCTCGAACCAGAATCCGGCAGATATTGCATCAAGGGGATTGCTTCCCTCCGAATTGGAGAACTCCAGCTTATGGTGGAGTGGACCATCTTGTATTCGCTTACCCGCAGAACAGTGGCCATCATCCCCCGCCCGAATTGTTTCAGATAGCATTTTGTAAAACGTCGATGCAACTGAATCTCTGCCTCGGATTGGGCTTGTAACTTGCCTTACATCTACATTGCAATTAACCTCGGAAGATCCCTTTACCAGGTTCTCATCATTGTTCCGGATCGAAAGGGTGATCGCCAGGTGCTTGCGATTTTGTCACCGCTTCTCGGATAGTTACCGACTACCCAAGAGCGAGGTTCTAACTTTCCGCGAGATCGAGGTCACCTTTATTCGGTGTGTTTTCTGGGCCCAACAGAGTCATTTTGGAGACGACATTCGCTTTCTGAACACTCGGGTTGGGAGGAATAGTCCTTTGCGAAAATTGGCACCGTTCATTGACCAACACGAAGTCTTGAGGGTTGGTGGACGATTACAAGAATCAGGGCTACCTTACTCCGAGCGCGACCCTGTGATTCTGCCAAAACATTGCCATTTGTCCCGCCTTGTAATTGAACGGGCTTATCAATCCTGTTTACCTGGGGGCCAAGCCTTGACTTACGCTCAGGTAATTAAACGGGCATGGATCATTGGCGGGCGGCAAAAAACTAAAAGTTTCATTCGACATTGTTTAAAATGCGCCCGATCAAATGCACGGCTATCAACTCAGTTCGATGGGGAATTTGCCAGCTGAACGAGTGACTCGCGCACGGCCATTTTCCGGAACTGGCCTGGACTACGCGGGTCGATTCCGGATTAAAACAAGCAAGGGAAGAGGCATCAGATCCTCAAGGGATTACCTTGCTATCTTCGTGTGCTTGGCTACTAAAGCTGTACACTTAGAGGTGGTGGGTGACCTGACGACTGAGCGTTTTCTCGCCGCTGTGAGACGCTTTTCTGGGCGACGTGGCATTCCGCAACAGTTGTGGAGCGATAATGCGACCACTTTCCGCGGGGCAGACTCAGCGTTACGGGCACTATTCCGTGAAGCCGCGATCCAGTGGCCCGATGTTGCTGATGCCCTCGCCAATTCCAGAATCCAATGGAAGTTTGTACCTCCAGCAGCGCCCCATTTTGGTGGACTCTGGGAAGCGGCAGTTAAGAGTGCTAAATCTCATCTAAAGCGAATAATTGGCGCCCAGAAGTTGACCTACGAGGAATTTAATACACTCATCATTCAGATCGAGAGCACTCTTAACTCTCGCCCTCTTACTCCGCTGTCGGGCCAGTCAGAAAATCTTGATGTCCTGACACCGGGACAAAATCACCACAACAAAATCCTTGGACATCTTCAGCACTGGCGTCTAGTACAAGCCATGTACCACCAGTTATGGCTAAGATGGTCAAGAGAATATCTTAACACGCTTCAGCAGAGAGTCAAATGGACTAGACGAACTATCAACCTAAAGGAGAATGATCTCGTCTTAATTCTGGATCCTTCACTACTTCATCGGAATCGGTGGCCACTTGGACACGTCGTATCCGTCTTCCCAGGTCCAGATGGTTTTGTCCGAGCTGCCGCTGTTCGGACCGCATGTGGTGAATACACCCGACCCGTCACCAAGCTCTCCATATTACCGTCGGTTTGAGGGTCATGGCGGACGGCTCCTACATGTCCTAGGCTTATAGTTCTCTGAACTAGGCGGGTGGGATGTTGTAACCGAGCGCAGCCATCTTGTCTGGCGCGAATTTATTTGACGCTCTTCGAGTCGCGAAAGCGTCCCGCGCTTATCGGGTTCCGGCGCGGCAGTTTTTTCCTGCTTCGGCGGCGTGGAGTGGTGGCGCTAGAGTCGGCGGTGCGACTCGAGGTGGCGTGGCGCCGCGGGCCAGTCTGCCTCCGGCCGTCAACGACTTTGGATGTGCTAATTTTAATATACTAGCGCTTTAGTGTAGTTGAAAGTGTTGTACAAATTGTGAAATAAAGTTCTCTTCTTTTCAATTAATCGAGTCAGTGTACACAAATGTTTCGCCCCTCTCATCCATTCCCGTCCTCATCATTTCATTTCAACGGCTAACAAAACACCTTGAAAACCCTTGCCGTACATTGAGTAGACCCCTAGTTCTCATATTCAATTACTGGACAGATGTACTAAAAACAGCAGAAGTGATACCAATACATGAATCAAAAGAAAAACATAACGCCACTTATCTCAAATATGGCAAAAATACTAGAAAAAATAATCCACAAAAGAATAACTAATTTCATTAACAAGTGCGACATACTTGCCAAAAATCAATATGGTTTCAGAAAAAATAAAAGTACAAAAGATGTGCTAGCTCTAATATCAAACGTAATTTATGATAAATTAGACAAGAGTACCCCAATCGCCATAATCTTCTTGGACCTCGCCAAAGCTTTTGATACAGTAAACCATCAAATATTACTAGATAAACTATACAATTATGAAATTAGAGGATGCGCTCATGATCAAATATAAAGTTATGTAGGAAATAGATTAGAAAGAGTAAAATTAAATAATAAAATCAGCCAATTCGCATCAGTCAATATGGGAGTTCCTCAAGGAATTATTTTAGGACCTCTACTTTTCCTACTATATATCAACGACTTACTGCAAGATAACCATCATGATACTATTGTTTCATACGCAGATGACACAGCAGTAGTAACAACAGCCAAAACATGGAAAGAAGTCGAAAATAAAATGGATTAACCTCTGCACAAAATATCTACATGGCTAGCTCTTGATAAGTTCTCTTTAAACACTGATAAAACTGTCGACATTGAATTTGAAATCAAAAGAGTTGTAAGTACCAAATATTTAGACATTAGTTTCGATAGTAACATGAGATGAAATGAGCATATCGAATATATCTACGACAAAACAAAATACCTCATCTCCGAATTCTATAAACTGTCAAAACCCATAACTACTGACAACTTAAGAATGATATATTACGCCCTCTTTCACAGCATTATTTCATACGGAGTGATTGCATGGGTAGGCGCGTACTCTAACATCAAAAACCGGCTCAATAGGCTACATATAGATTAGATTACTTAAAATAATCAATAAAAACAAATTTACTGTTGATAAATATCCCATAATCTTAGAACAAAGTTTTTCTTATGAATCACTATCTTATTATTACGATGAATTACAGTCAGCATTTATTAACTCCAAGAGTACCACTAGGAAAAAAAGTATACAGATTCCAAAAAGAAACTTGCCAATTAGCATTAAAAATAGTTATATAAGATCAATAATGCAATTCAATGATCTATCAAATGAATGAAAAACCATTAGAAACAAACACAGAAAAAAACTAAAACTAAAACAGTGGATAAAAGGAAACATTTAAAACAACCATCCCCAAGAAGAAAACCAATTATAATACGTAAAATTACTTATAATCCGCTGGCTTGCTCATATGAAGGTTGATGAGGCCGGCCATGGCCTTCTCGAGTATCTTCGGGGATTTGCAGCATATGTAAAAGAGATCCCAGGTTAAGCCGGTATTAATTTACTCGTCGTCACCCGGAATGCTTGTCGAGGAAACACAACGTCTGCTATTATTGCGCGTATTTTGGGGACGGCCACACGGTTTGGGTGGCGGAATAGCGTCGCCTAGCCGCCGTCGAAATCGGTTCGGCCGAGCTCGCTGGTTCGCTGCGCGTCCCCGCAGGTCTGCCCCGAGTCATCCGAGGTATTGCTCCGCTCTCGTTAGAGGATGGCAATTCGCTCGTTGTCGCGGGTTCTCGGTCGTCATCCTCGTCCTCTTCGTGAAACGCGGGCGACTTGCAGTAGTAGGGTTTCAACTGGTCGGCCGCCACTATCTCCTCGATTTGGCCTCCTTCAGCTACTAACCTGTAGGTGTTGGAGCATAGCACCGCCGTTATCGAATAGGGCCCCTCGAATTTCGGTGCTAGTTTGACCGCGATACCTTTCGTGGCCGAGGAGAGTGGCCTCGCTTCCAAACCCTATCACCTGACTTGAAGCTGGGCTCTCACCTGCCAGCATTTTAATAGCTGGCTTGGCGATATTGCACCGCTCTCGCTTGCGAGGCTGCCTTCTGATGTAAGTCTGGAAGAGCGTCGAGCCGCTCCCACTATTGAGCCAAGCTTTCTTTCTGCGCTGGTATCTCTGCTGCAACCTCTTGCAGCCTCCGCTGCGTTCGAGGCGGCTCTGGTTGCCTGCCGTAGAGCAGCAAGGCCGGGCTCATCTCGGTGGAGCTCTGCACAACCGTATTCATGTCGAAGAGAAGTTCCAGAAGCTTCTCATCCCATGTGGTGTGCCGCTCCTTAAGGCGGCCAGCCTGAGTTAAAATGATGAAAAAATGGAAATTTTTTTTATTGCATTTTTAGCTTAAAACCTTCTTTGAAAATATGCTCCCGGAACCCGTTTATCAAAATTCGATTTCGTTTTTTCATTGGGAATAAAAAATGTAAAACAGAAAAAATAGAGTTTTCGTGAAAATTTCGTTTCTATATCCAAAAGTTGTCGAACTCTTTTCAATGTTGAAAATAAACATTAAAATTCTGATAAATTATTAATTTAAGGGCATACCGTTGAAAATTATTAAAATTTAATTTTAAGAAAAAACTATGTCCATAAATAACTTTAATAATATAAAATTTTTTCATATTTTTCGAAAATTGTATTCATTAATTTTTTGTTTCTATAGCTTATACAATTTTATGCATAATCTTTGAATTCAAAATCAAAGACGCTTTACCGGTAATTTTTTGAAACCGTTTTATATTCATACGAGTAATACTCTATAATGTCTTTACTCCAATAAATTCCCGATTTACCAGTACGACGCAATATTAATTTATTTTAGCGAAAGCATCCAAATTTTGATAATTCAAATTTTAATTTTAAGTTGCGTGGTGTTACTGTAAAATACTTTAGAAAAGCCCGAAAGATTCATACAGTATGATATTTAGTTTTTTACATGTAAAAAACTTAAACCTTCCACACGAAAGAAGGAACAATGCACAGATACAAAAAATAGCATTGGTTGTTTATTTAGATATAACAGGAACAACGAGGAACAGCGTCGTTGTTCTTCAGTGTTCCTCGGTGTTCCGGTTATATATACGTATACAACCAATGCTATTTCTTGTATCTGAGCATTGTTCCTTTTTTCGTGTGGAGGCGTTTAAGTTCCTGACAGTCAATTTTAAAATACCTATCCCTGCTATACAGTAAACAATCAAGCAGACCAATATCATATATCTGTTGACAAGTTCACGTATCTGTTTATTGTGTTTTGGTGTATGGTTATTACTGTTTGAAGAGTTAAAAATGCATTAATAGACGTTAACGTTTAGAAAGAGGACGACTGATCAAGAGA
>JAPYZP010004003.1:0-10754 GCA_030522985.1 Torymus sinensis
TTTACTGATAAGAATTTTTACATCGGTGTTACAGTCTTATAAATTCAATTAATTAATATTAATGGCAATCAGATTGCCCTTGTTTATAATCACCCCCGCGGAATCTGAAATAAAAAACTTTTTTATACCTGAAAAAAATATTTTTAGCAAAGGACAATCTGACTGCCACCCATCACCAAAGTGCCCCCCCCCCCACCCCCCACCACCAAAATGCCCTGGGCAGGCCCCCCCCGCTGCCCTCCATATTAAAATCAGTTTTTCAGAAAGGTATCATAATCTTCTGTATCTAATCATTTATTAACAAAAAAAAATTAGATACTTCGAATTTTTTACTACTATTTCCAGACTCCTTATGACGATGCCATTGAGATGGAGTTGAGAGAATACTATGATCATTTAAAAAAATATTGGTTTTGTATACTTTGGCGTCCCACTCGAACCTCAAATTTAAAACTTTGATATGATTTTTCGGCGATCGCCTCAATCCCCTTTTTCGTCCTACAAGGATCGAAAAAAATTTTCAAATAAAATGATTTCCAAAATACCTATTACATGGTCGAGGCTGCCAGTTTCACGTGACAGACTGAATAAGTTTTAGACCCAAGTAGCCGGGGGATGCGAGTTTCATGCATCTAAAACTATGACATAGACATGCAATACGATTATTATAAATTTCAAATAAACCCAAGTAGGCGGGAGATGCGAGGTCGACACATATAATGGAATTACATAGATATGTAACACGATTATTTAAATAATTTTGATACCCAAGTAGCCGGGGGTTGCGAGATCCACGCATATAAGGGAGTTTTGTTCATACACGTGCAATAGTATAATTTAAGCTTGACATTTATATAAAAAATATTGAAACTCTATTAATCGATTCCCGTATATGCGTGGATGTCGCGTCCCCGGCCTACTTGGGTTTAAAATTTATTTAAATAATCGGGTTGTTTACTATTGCTTATTGCCTTATATGCGTGGAACAAATAAGATAAGATTTTATTCACTCAAGTAAGATATAACTAAAATACACACATAGGCCGAGATGAAGATAACGCACGGACGGGACCGCCGGAATCGGCGGCAACAAACAATTCTCGCGACAATAAGAAACGCGCATACATTAGATGAAAATTACGCTCGCGGACTTCCAGCCATCGTAGCTATCTCTCTCGCACTCGCTCGTTGGCTCTCGCACTCGCTACAGGAGGGACGGGGATGGAGTACACCTCACTGTCTCAGTCTCCGTGGAGCTTCTATCTCTCTCTCCCTCTCATGCTCACTCCTGATGGGTGGCAGCGGTAGAGGCACAATACACATACACATTCAATCCTACACATGATGTGCGGCGGTAACGGGCGACTACTTTCGCGTGTCACGGCAGTCATCAAGATCGCCGCGGCGTATCTCCGATAGCGGCGCGGCTGCTTCATCTTCTTGTTCGTCCGTCTCCTTCGAGCACCGCCTGCTTCTATCGTGCTTCTTCGTAATTACGTACGCACGAACGCACGCACACACACGTACACACACACGCACACACGCGCGCACATCCACACACACACATTCGCGCGCGCGCACGCACCAATTCATCAACTCATCAACTCACCAACTCATCATTCCTCTCTCCTATAACGTGAGAATAAAAACGTCATAGGAGAAACATTGAAAAAGCATGTTCTCACGAAACTCACTGTCTCACCGAAAAAGTACTAGAAAATCTAAAAACATCGTGCTCACGCATGCGCACGTTCCTCTTTTCAGTTCGCTCTCCCTAACTCACTTCTCACCGGTGAGATATCATCGTAATAACGTCCCAGCAATAACTTTACCAGCCCCCCAAATGCTAAAATGAGTTTCTCAGAATGGTATCGGATCTTCGATTCATGTACATTTATGTACAAGAAAAGAAATTGCAAAATTCGAATTGTTTATAACAATTTCCAGTAAAAATTTTTCCAGCCCACCACCAAATACGAAAATCTCTTGCCAAAACGCATCGAAATCAATTTTTCAAAACGTCATATTAATGTTTGATTTATGTACATTTATGTACAAGAAAAAAATTGCAAAAGCCGGAGAGTTTATAACAATTTCAAGCATTATTTTCGTCAGCCCACCCCTCTAATACCAAAATCACTTTTTCAAATCGGTATCGTAATCCACGATTTATATACATTAATATTTTGCAGCCTCCCTACCCAAACACCAAAATCAATTTTTCAAAATGGTATCGTAGTAGGATATATGTACATTCATGTACAAGAAAAAAAGTTGCAAAAGCCAATTATTTTTAACAATTCCAGGCAATAATTTCGCCAGCCCCCCACACATCGTAATCAATTTTTCCAAACGGTATAGTAATCTACGATTTATGTACATTTATGATCAAGATAAAAAAAATGCAAAATTCGGATTGTTTCTAACAATTTCAAGCCATTATAACTTCGCCAGCTCAACTAAATGCTAAATTCGATTTTCCAAAACGTTACGTAATCTATGTACATTTATGTACATTTCTGTCCAAGAGGAACAATTTCAAAAGACGATTATTTATAACCATTTCAGGCAAGGTTTTCACCAGTCGCCCACCTATCAAAATCAATTTTTCACAAGGGTATCGTAATCTACGATTTATGTACATTTATGTAGAAGAAAAATAAATTACAAAAGTCGAGTGTTTATAACAATTTCGACAATAATTTCACCAGCTCCTCCCCAAATTACAAAATCAATTAACCTCAATAGCCGGTGTGTGCAAGATCCTCGCATATAAGGGAGTTAGGTAGATGTTAGAC
This sequence comes from Torymus sinensis, assembly GCA_030522985.1. NCBI lineage: Eukaryota > Metazoa > Arthropoda > Insecta > Hymenoptera > Torymidae > Torymus > Torymus sinensis. Next base: position 2,799 of record JAPYZP010004003.1, read on the forward strand.
ACTACACAATTCGATAATTTTAATAATCTTTAAACTCAAGTAGCCGGGGGATGTGACGTTCACGCATATGAGGGAGTTACATGAACGTGATACATTTGGCGAGTTTATTATGTAATGTAGAGTTTTGCTATTTCTTTTCTAGTTTAATTATAAATAGCTTATGTATCACACATTACTTAATATAATATAAAAAGGTTTATTAACACACATTCAACTATAGGCATTAGATTAACCTCATTATCGAGACACAAGTGCCTCGGTACCGGTTAACTTTACAATTGCAATTCGTGAGTTTACATGCATATTGAAAATATGCGATACAAGCTCTTATATTTAGACGCGCTCAGGCCAAATAATGATGTCCTACCTTCTGGAGTTTCGCTCGTTGATGCCGCTGACGGCAAGGCTCCACCAGGACCCTCAGCTCGTACAGTCACACAACACACACCCACACACACACTCGGAACTCTTTACGGGAGTTCAACGAACCCAACGAAACCAAGATAACAGAGTAATAGTATTGAGAACACGAATAATAATCGGCCAACACGTCGTAAATCAATTAGTACCGTTAAATTCAAGGATGTCTCGAAAGTTATCTAGGCTGATGGGGTCGTGTGCTGTTAAACTCACTGTCAGGTAGTGAGTGAGCGCTCTTTGCCCCGTCGCTCGCTCCGTCGGTTGTCGTCGTGCTGTTGTCGGCTCGCAGGTCGGCATGTCCGACCGGTATAATCGGCAACGTCTGACTGGCACTTTTCAACAGCAGTAGCAGCTGATTTTTGGTATGGCTGGGCCAGAGCCTTTTAGTGTGCAGCATGTAGCCTCGAGACGTGCCTTATATCCTTTCGGCGGCGTCCGAGCTACTCGGCTTCACGCCTCAGGAACTGACGACTCCCAGTAGTTGTTGTAGGTGCGGGGCTTGGGTGGCTCTCTCGTGTTTATTAGAACGTTCGTATTTCGTGCGTCTCGCGTGATTCGCGTGGTCCCGGTACTCATACATGCTCGCATTCGCACATTCACGCAGCCGTCTCGTAGTCCTGGCTTCGCCTCGCCGGACTCTCGTCTAATATATATAAATCTCTCATAACTTTATTAATTAAAAATTCTTCAACCTAAATAGCCTGAGCACGCATAGAATTTATTGTTTCTCTGATATTTTGCTACCTAAATCAAACAAATATTTATATAACCCACTTCCAATAATATGTTTTACTACATAGAACTCACATTTAAACAAGGATAAGCTCATGGGACATCGAAAACGGCCTAAATTTAAGTATTTCCTCCGCGTACTGGACATAAATTTTAAACTTTTGAATAACTTTAAAAAAAACTCTTTGCTAAATGTTTTACCAATTATTTTAGGGGATGACCTGTAGTTAAATTTACGGAAATTTTTTGTCTTATACGATGTTTGTACTATTAACTAAAAAATGTAGAGCATTATCCCCGCGACGCTGCATTTTTATAAAAATTATATTAAGTACTTGCCGTCCGTTAAATAAACAATTTTTATGTTTTTATAATTTTTATAACTTATAGAAAATAAATTATGGTCTTCTAAAGGTCGTGATGTTGATGTGCCCCTCGTCTAAAAAAACGTCTTTTTTTCGTGGTACATGCAAACAACGGGGAATTAGTCTGAATTAAGTATTGCTATTTTTTACAGACATTTTCTTGAACTAATTTCCGGGTTGTGTAACTAAATTCAGATTTATTTAAAAAAAAAAAAAAACAAATAAAAACAAAAAAGAAAGTGTTTGTAACGCAGTTTTACATGTATTCGCTCACGCTTACTCCCACGTGCATGAGCATACAATATTAGAAAACTATATTTAAAAATGAGGAGCTCACCCTTTTTATTATTATTTGGGGTACCTAGAACAAAACAGAATGAGTTTTGCGAAAGTGCCACAACATTCAATTTTTAAATTTCTATTTAGCTTAAAGTTGAAAGTTCCAGAGAAATACTTATATGCGTGGAACTCGCGTCGTCCGACTACTTGGGAATAAGAATTTTTTAATAAAATCTTCTGCTTACTACCGAACGTCTACGTAGGTCCTTTATTTGCGTCAACCTTAAATCCACGGTCTATTTGGGTTAATTGATTTGGAATTCGGGAGAGGGGTTGGCAAAATTATTGCCAGAAATTGTTATAAACAATCGACTTTTGAAATTTTTTTTCTTGGACATAAATGTACATAAATCGTAAATTACATTAGCATTTTGAAAGTTGCGATGCTTTTATTGGGGTCTGGAGAAATATTTCTATTGCCCCTTCCCCCCTTTCCTTATTTATGTCTTTGTTATTACCGTTGTACAAAAATCGATTGTGGTTATATATAATTGTACAAAATTGTACGTGTACAAAATTGTTCAATAGTTTATTTCAGGATTAATGATTTGGGTGGCTGGGGAAATGGACGTAAAGAGTCAGTCAGATTAATATTAGTTTGCGCACGATTATGAGGATGATGAATTTGAATGTCGGCGGCTTTAATGAAATTCAGAAAATCGTGCATTCTGGAGACATAAGAACAATAATTTGAAGGGTAATATCCTTAGTGAACATCATTTAGGTGAAATGAATACCCCTATAGGCATTGCAATGGAAAAGATTTCAGATTTGTGAACGTAAATAGAGTAGGGATGGTTCGAGTAATTCGAAGATTTCTGTCTATTTTTTTATGAAACATGAATAAAATTATATAAATGATAAAATTATGTGATGAAATCACCCACGTTTTATAACCAGTACATTAATTTTGTAAACTAATAAGGTTTAAAGGCTCCAAAAATATTTATGAACTTCGTACAAATAATGAATTCAATGGTTCATGGATTCAAAATCGAAATTTTTTTTCGAGTTTTTACTCGGAAAAAAATTCGTAAAATACATAAGTCAAAAGGTATTGTTAAAAACTTTAAAATGAAATGAAGTGTTCTATTAGCCTTATATATGTCCAAACATTGCAATTGTATCTGCTTAAGAATGTTTTTTTAATTTACATGCATTTTGTAATGCAAAAAAGAAGACAAAAAGAAATTTCGAACTACTCGGTTACATCCCTAAAATAGAGGCGATTCATTTAACGATTGCCGTGGACGTAGATCAGATGTATTAGGAAATATTCCAGATTTTCCAGATGATTTCCGATTGTTGTTCGATAATAGTCATATAAAAAGTCGAATCTTTTGTAGAGTATTCGTAATTACAGTTCATTTTCATTCGAATCATTTAATGCTAATTTAGTAGTATGTTAGTAGTGATGTTAATGAGAATCCTCAATATGGTAAACTTTTTGACACAAGCTATGAACTATAGAGTAGCAGCAAACTTAGCTACTGATAACAAAATTATGAATAATTTAGAGCATATAATAAGATATCACAACATAGTTGCTAGATCATGCGTGATGATGAAAGACAACATTGAGCGGCAATGTGAAGGATTAGGTTCTAATACTGAGCCTGAATTGCAATGATTATTTAGTTGAAAACCTGGGTACAATCAAATAGATATAAGGTTCAAAGAAGTATCAAAAAAGCTGCTATTTTTTCCGAAATACGAAACAGCTCGTATTTCGGATACGTATGTAACTATTCGGAATATGTATACTGGAGTATTGCCATCAACAAATTCGATGATGCAAATGTTGAACCTATGGTTTACCCTCTTTTCTTTCCTCATGGGTACTTAGATTGGCATGAGTATATTTAAAAAAAGAAATATTAATAGTAATAAAAATGTTATGATAATTCGTGGTACTGATGATCAATGTGATCAACAAGGTCGTCGAGTGACGCGATGCGCTTATATCAAATACAAAATAAGTATTAGACCTAATAGATTTAATCCATTTTTATTGGGTTGTAGATTATTTCCACAATGGTTCGTAGCTAGTTACGTCAAAGTAGAAAGTGAGTGAATTGAATATATTCGAAATAATCAGAAATTGTTACGCGTTGAATCATATAAAGCTTAATTTGATCATTTAAATCATACCGTAATTAATGTGAAGAGTCAAGTAGGTAAAATGGTTATTATCAAATGGTAAAATTATCAAGGTTCCATGAGAAGCCCAATTGGTTAAATACGATAACCTTTATTCTCAATGGAGCAAGATTAGAAATGTCAGTGTCGGTGTTTGTAGTGTGTCGCTGTCGGACGAAATCGTCGTCGCCGTAGGCTTGGTTGCATCGCTGCTGCTGCGCGCAACATGGCCTCCGCACTCACATGGGCGCGTTCACACCCGGCGCCGAGTTTATTTAACCTTATGCGTCATCTGTGAGCGCGCGAGCATGCAACTCGGCCTTCTTTAGGGCCGTCTCCTTCTCGCGTAATCGTTCGTCCTCCTCTCTCTCTCTCTCTCTCTCTCTCTCTGGCAATCGTCAACGACGCCGGCGGTGCGACTCCCAGTATGGTAAGTGCGCATGCGCCGTCTGCTCGCTCCACAAGTACCCCGGCAGAACAACAAAGAAAAAAAGAAACACCTGATTAGCTACATATGCGCCTCCCTCTATTATTCGCATAATTAGTTTAACTAATGCGATGCGCACAAACACATCGTCTTAGATATCTTTTAAAAATGTTGTATGACAAGATGTAATTTTTGATAAAATAGGCTCTACCAGAGGTCTGTAAATCCATTTGATCCAACGATTGTAACAGGGGATTGGAATTAGGTAGTCGAATCGACGGTTAAGCTAAATAACATATTTATTAGTAATCAAGTACAATTAAATTGAATTATTAAATATCTTGGCACCGGCTTCTCTTCTCCGACTCGACTCCTCGTTTATCAGTCAACGAATTGCCTGATTAGCTATCGAACATGAGAGTTAATCACGAGGGGGCTGTGAATCCCGGTCAACGTTATCACGAAGGCTTCCACTCGCAATTAAAACAAGCGGCGGAGGGCGAAGGGAATTACGTGTGCCCACCAACACGAGTATGCGCCGATCCGGTTTGGGCACTGTACAGACGCGGCTCGCTGAGGGAATCGACGGGTCGATTCGTTGTTCGTTCGGTTACACGAGCCGCGCGACGCCAAGATGGCTGCCGCGACGCAACTTCGTCTCACCATTCACGAGATTGCCCGTCCCACTTAATTCAGGGTCTGCTACGAACCCGGCGTACACCGCAAAGCGGTTCGGTCAGGATAGTCGTGCGTGTAGCCCCTTAACCACCTCGCGTTGCCTATTATTTACCTACGTTGTGCCGAAAACCCTTCACCACACACGTACCCACGATGTTACGATACTTACCATTCTGTCGCCGTTCTTTCACGTCATTCTTCGCGTACAGTGTGTAGTGCGGCCAATGCTGTCTGCGTTCGACTCTCCCGTTTGTTCCGCCGAACCCGGCAGAATACCTCGGTATTCTTACCGCGCGCTCATTCTCTGCCAACCATCTCTTGGTTTCTCCCTCTCGAGTAACTACCGTAGCTACGTTACCCGCTAATTCCCCCAGGTAGTAACCTGGAAGAGAGGTAGGGGAAATAAACCTACCTAATACGGCTAGCGCCCTCTCCATCTCCTCACGAGCCCAACGCCACGCGCGTGATATTCAATTTCCACTCGTGGCCAGCGGGTGGCTATAGCACAGAGTGTTGCTTTCCCCCATTTCTTCCGTGTGCCCGCTCTCTTGCCTAGCGTTCCGCCTGCCGCTATGCTGTGCCACGACCGAGCGCACCCCGCCTCACTGATTCGTAACCTACTGTTCGCGCGGACGCCGCCGTCGCCGTACTGATGTGCGCCTGCCTTAAGCCCCCCTGCCTTACGCGGCTCGGTTTTGCTCGGTCTCGACAGTCGCCCACCTCGTCCTGTGGGGCCTTCCACCAGGTACCGCCCTCGACTTCATCTTCCTCGGCGGTTATTCTCCGTTCGCGTCTCCGACCCTTCACCTCCGTCACCGCGTCATTCGGTTACGGCGCACGCGTCCGCACCCTGGTGCGAGGTTAGGGTAGTTGACGTGTGCGAGTGCTATTATGTCTCCGGTGCAAGGTGCATTGGTGGATGCGCCTGCACCGTCACACGATATTGAGACGTCACAGATATTGAATCTTGTATCCTGCCTTATTATACTGGCTGAACCCATTGGTATTGCTTCCACTTAGAGGAAAAGCTGTGATAAATATTTGTTGAGTTGTTGATAAAACATGTTATAATTGTTTTCTGAGAAGTTAGGTATCAAAATACATTGTTTTCGAAAAATGTCTGTACGGATGTACGCGCGCGAGCTATATAGCTGCTATCGATTGGTCGCCTTCCTCGCCTTACGATGTTTAAACTCTAAAGAATCTGTTACAACAACACTTCGATTGTAAAAGAAGACAATGGAAGACAATAGAAGAATAAAGCACATATGAATTATCGAACTCTCGCACCGGCGACGAGTCAGACTCTGTCGGGCTCCTAATCTGTAAAGACGATCATCAATAAATTATTTAGCCAAAAATCTGTACTAAATTGTATTCATTATTTGATTGAGTGTTATCTGTGTGTGACTGAACACCAATTTCCTCGGACGTTTTAGTCATACAACCTAACTCGCGCGCCCGTGCGCGCGTATGTGTGTGCGTGCGTGCGTGCGCGCGCGCGCGCGCGCGTGTGTGTGTGTGTGTGTGTGTGTGTGTGTGTGTGTGTGTATACGCCTGAATCTCATCTTCTACTCGGTCGATTTTAACCGGAGAAGTCTTATTTTTGCTGTTTATTTGTGATTGCTCCTTAAAAAGCCGTTTTTTGATTGATGCGTTTTTCTTTTATTTCAAATTTTCTATTTTCTCAAAATTTATTCTTGCTTTTTCAATGAAGGATCGAGATACTTGAATCGGATGGGCGGCACTCGAAAGAAAATTGAAATTATTTGGTTATTAAAAAATCGTGTTTGTTTTTAAAGCTCATAACTCCTAAACGAAATGGTCAATTAAAAGTGGATGGGTATATCGAGTCCTCATAATGGGAGACTAGTTACTTTTCCTCCCGCTACTGGCAAAAATCTCGCTAGCCGCTGGAAATACTCGAATTTCTATTAATTTTTCTATGTCGGAAAATGATATTATTAACATATCAAAATTATGTCCAATAGCTTCAGTCAAAAGTCAAAAGTAATAATAAAAACAGAAATTTCAAGATATGTCCCGTGACAATTCATTAATTGACTGAGCCTGCAGGTGACTTCAGGTCATAATATATTGTAGTTTCCAGTAGAAGGTTATAAAGATATAAATAAAAATTTTATAAATACAAAATTTGATATTATATCTAACCTAATGCAGGAATTTTTTAATGTTTGCATTTTATCAGCATATATGCAGTCAACAAAACGTCGGCTGAGAGGGAAAAGACGCCAATTCGTTATTTCGGTAAGAAAAGTGCCAACTCGTTATTTCGCTAAGAATAGTACCAACTCGTTATTTCGGTAAGAAAAGTGCCAACTCGTTATTTTCGTAAGAATAGAACCTACTTGTTATTTCGGTAAGAAAAATTCCAACTCGTATACTAACGTTAATACGAGTTAGCATTTTTCTTGTCTAGTCCTTTCTTATTTCTAATTTATAGTATTTTATGCAACTAGTGTGAGAAGAACGTGATTATCGCACGAGTGGTATTCGATGCGCGAGCGAAGCGGGGGCGTCGCAATACCACAAGTGAGATAATCGTTCTCACACGTGTTGTATATACTATTTTTTGAAACAAGTGTCGAGAAGCTCGATCGAAGAAGATAAATACTAATAAAAAATTTGGTTATTATTTAATCTTTTGATATATCAATATTTATTGTAACTCTTTACAAAATACAAAATACTTATATGTAAATAATTGTAAAACGTGTTTTTTAGAAAGTAAATAATAAAATTTTATGTTGACTTTGGTGGGTTGTTGTAATAATTGTGTATGTTTATTGTAACATTGCAATTATTCATATGAAAAGAAACGTTTTCAGCAGTTTT
>JAPYZP010004004.1:0-10754 GCA_030522985.1 Torymus sinensis
GGAAAAAGGATTTTTTTTTTCATTCCTTGTCCGGGAGGGAAAGTATAGTAAGGTAGGTGTAATGGTTCAAAATATGTAGAATTATAGGGGGGTGTTGGGAAGGGGGAACAGGATTGTCTAAGTATTTCGATTATTCAAAAGAAAAAACGTAAAGAGAACAATTTTTTCGCCTTCATTTTTGCGCTGTCGTCGTTTTTTTAGTACAGTTTTATACTTTTTCTTTCTTTAATTGTCACGCATTTTCGCCGACAGAAAGTTTTTTTTTCATCATGAATTTATCTCAAATCGCAAACGGATTATGATTTTTGCTTTCATTTTTTTTTTTTTTTTTGGTTGTTTGTGTGGGGCGGAAATTTTTTTCCCCTCTTTCTCTTCTCTCTCTCTCTCTCTCTCTCTCTCTCTCTCTCTCTCTCTCTAGCTCTCCCCTTCTACCTCTCGCTCGCTCGCGCTTCAACAACGTCCCGCCACGTCCTCGCATCTCCCGTTTCCCTCTGTACGCTTCCTCTTTCCCTTCTCGAAAAATCGATTATTAATCTTACTTGATTTCTTTTTTTACATCTTTTTTTTCTTATGCTGCTCTCAAAAAAGACTGTCTATATTGACTTACTCGTTTATACCGTGTGTGACGTGTTTTTTTACGTTTTTTTCTTTACTCATTTTTAAATGCCTATTGCCTATAAAAAATCTTTAGCGTTTACAATCGAATGTCGAATTCCATTACAAGTCGTTTAATAACTTCTTATTAACATATTTTTCATTTAACGTTATTTTTTTTTGTGCAAGATTCACATGCCTGCCCTCTTTCGATGTTTCGGCCGTTCAAGTGTCGATGTCATCGATATACATTAATTATGTCCTTACACAAAAGAAAATGGGTGGGGAGTTGTGGTAATTATTAGTGGTAATTAATGGTGGGGCGGGGCGGGGGGAGAAAAATATCTCTTCGATTATTACTTTTACAAAAAAAAAAATCATCATTAAAAACTACTAGAATGCGATTACCTAGCTCTACGCGATCGTCGAGCGCGCGCGCGCGTGTATGTTGACAAACTTTTTTTGTACATCCTTACAATGTTGTTACATCGTTCTTAACCTTGTTCCAGAGAGTCCGGAAAAAGGTGCGTGAGTCGAAAGGCTTTTCGAAGGAAAAAGACTCGACCGCGCGCTCGGCGTCCGCGAGGGAAGAAATAATATTAGTCCTAGTACAAAAAACGTGAATAAAGATTAACAAAATATGCTCATAAATAATAAAAAAAAGAGGCTTCGCGAGCAACAGCGATCTTCGCGTTCGTCCAGACACTTAACTCTCTCTCTCTCTCTCTCGCTCTCTCTCTCTCCCCCTCGCTCACTTTCTATCGCATGTCCATCCAATCTCTCCAGCGTCTAGTTATTTGTAATCAATTTTCATCTCGTCCGAAATAAGCAACTAAAACCACGACTTTCGCGTGTCATCCCCTTTTCAATATTCATGCCTTATTATCGTTACTTTACCTTTTTATTTTGTTCTAACACCTAGACTCTCGAAATTTCTCGCGCCGATCAGGCTCTCGGCGACGCGTGCGTTCGCAAATTCCATTGTTTTTCACCCTCCTCTTTTAGAGTCTCGACTACTCGACGATCTCGCCATTTAATTATTAATCATATTATTTAACTTAAACGTTTAGAGTTTAACATTGTTTTTCCTCATATTTTTTGCTGCGTCTTTTGCTGACATTTGCGCGCGCTTTTTCTCTAATCTCTATCTCAACAAACAAAAACTTAAAATCCATCTTATCGGTCATTCATAATGTATAATTTCTTTTAGCTCCCTTAACTCGCTCTCAGTTTTTTAACGCTTTTTTTTTGTCATATACCTTTCTAAGAAAAGATCGTGTCGTGTGTATGCAGATATAACCGTGGGGGGTTTACCAGGTGAACTTTTTGCATGTATGTACTATTGTCATTGCCGTTGGTTGCATTTTTTTTATGTTTGCCGGGGGTATCCAGAGTCGATCATTTATCATTATTGTATTGTTGCATATGCTTTCGCGTCTGCGTGTGTGCTACATGATGATGGTATTGCATTGGTTTTTTGGCCGATTCGGTTTTTTTTTCTCTTCGCCAGTGCTCGATTATTTCACGTGAAATCCTGAAACCGATGTAACTATTGATAACGGATTGTGTGTGCATGAGTCCGTGGATGTACGCGTTTTGACATAATTATTCTGCATAACGCTTTCGTGCCTGAATGTGGAGTGAAAAAAAATGAACTTTTACGATTGTTTCGTGTCTTTTAATTTTGTTTATTTTCATTTCCTTCATCTTTCATATTTATCAGTTTTTCCATTGTATACACCACGATTCGTGCTTTAATTATTATTTTATCCATATGTAGTATTTTTTTTTTTATTTTTTTTTTCATCGCTATTATTATAATCAAGTTTATCAACATCGTTAATAATGCTTTTTTTCATTTTTTCTATCTCATCTTTTGCCATCGTTCGAAGAAAAAAAAATTATATAATCATCGTTATAAAGAAAAAAAAATATATAATATATAAATTGAGACAAAAAAATTAATCATTGAAGCTTCAGTAAACGCAGATAATCTCCAGAACAGGGGGAGGGCGCGTCTGGGCTCTCCAGGGACAAGGGACCAACTACAGCCCGCACTTACAATTCTCTTACTAATTAACTAACAGGCTAACAATAACAACGAGTCTCAACACTCAAAAAAAAAGGTGTTTGTGTGCGTGTGGCTATGTGTTCGTTCGTGTATGACGTGTGTTTACGTGTATATGTATGTGTTTTCTCTTATTATCCATTTTCAGCGGTACTTTGTTTATCACCTAATTATCGTTAACTTGATTTTATTCGTGTGTGTGTTTTCGTGGTGTGTCTATGTTGTCCTTTTCACTTATTTCGCTCATGCTTTATCCTTTGCGCACTCCTATAACTCTTGCTCGCTTCACTCGCTCGTGTTCTTTACCTCGTAGATGCAGGTTACGCTATAATTGTCTAGCTTTATTTTTTTAAACCACTGCCTATTGTGGGTTGTGTGTTTTGCGCCCCTCGTTCTGCTTTAAGTGTCTACTTTCTAATATTAACTGTGGAGATAAATTTTTGTTAGTTATCTGATGAGTTGTAAAAAAAAAAATCTGTTTTAAACTGCAGATGAAATTGTATTTTGTAATTACTGTCTTCTTGTGGATGATTTATGTATTTGTCAGTTTTGTAGCTATTGAAATGACATTTGTATTGTTGTTTTATGGTTCTTGATTACAAAAAAAAAATTACTCCACAGTACTTTTATAATCATTCAAACTACATTCAAAACGAAATTAAAAATTTTCATTATACATTTCTCACGGACAAACACTTGAAGGAAACTTGGGGCTTACATGAGCTACACCGAATTTGAAAATTTGGTTGGACATGAAAAGATTTTGTTTTGAAACAATACTTGGTGGTAACAGCTCGAAACAACGAAATGTTTCACGATAAACAGTTCTAGTTTGAATTTCATAGCTATGACCAAATTTCGGTGATCGGTGCAACGACATGAAAATATTGGAGTTTGCGTGTCGCGTTTTTTTTTTTGTTACAATCTGTGATTATTATTATTCTTTTTGATGTAGCCTATCATTTTTTTTTATTAAAAATCCTGTCTTTTTTCCTAATCCCAATCCGAGTATTTACCATCTCAATCGTTCCGTTTCCCGTCTCTAATCTCTCATTTCCGAGCCTCTCTCTTTTTCTCTCTCCGTCTCTATTGTTTCCTTTTTGTTTTTTTCGTTTACGTGGGTGTGCATCGAAATAACTATTACATTTTATCCGGGGGAGTGAATTTCTTTCGTTCCGTGTATTCCTTTTTTATTTAACTTTAATGCGGTTGCAATTATTTCTTTTTCACGTATAACAAAAATATCTCAAAAACCAGTGGTGACTTTACATAGAATGATCATGTCAAATGATTAAAAAGAATTCAATAGAACAAACAAGATTTTAAAAAATATTTAAAAAAACATATACAAACAACACGAATAAAAAACCGTTGAGGCTTCATTCGTCACTATTTAATTTTTAAAAAACTCGATGGCGCACCTTTTCGAAGTCTATCTGTCTTTCTCTCTCCCTCTCCCTCTCTCTCGCTCTCTCCTTCCCTTTTGCTTTCATTGCCCGACTTAACTCCCGCGAAACGCCTTTCCAACAATTCATCTCTCATTCAACTCGCTCACCTTCAACCGTGTTGTCGATACACCGAAAGAAACGCGTCTCGAGAATTTTTTCATCACTAACAAACAAAACTTAACTTTCGTTCTCTACACGTGAAAAATTTTCATACGAAAAGAAGATAAAAAGTAAAAAATTTTGAAGACGAGGTTTCTCGTTACTTTGGGTACTGCGTGCCGTTTTTTTCCTCGCAAGGCTTTTTTTTATTTATACGTTTTTTCGTCTTCTTTTTCTAACAAAAAAGAGTTTTTAACTGTACAAGTGGGTTTTCCGCTCTTTCGTCCCCTTTACAATTGTATTTCTCAAGATGATTGAACCCTCATTCCGAAACCGAGCAGAAAAAACAACAACCCCTTTTCCCCATTCTCGTCTCCAAAAAAAGAAAAGCTCTTCTCACGAGAAGCTTCATCTCTTCTTTTTCGCACACTCCGTGTTTCCCGTCTAATCCCAATAACATCTCTTTCCTCCTTAACATTTCACTATAAAAAACAAAAAGAAAAACACCCATTGAACGAACCCCGCGGAGACACCGTTCGCAGAGACGACTAAAACTCGTGTGGTTCGAGCGTCGTACGCTCGATCTATCGCTCTCTCACTTTATCGTTTTTTAAATCAATATTTTATCTTCTTATTATTTTTTGCTTACTCTTAATCGTCGTTTCGATTTAAATCCGCATCTCTCTTACCGTCACACGACTTTTATTCTTTTTTTGTTTTTGTTTAAAACGCACAAAACTCTCGCGCTTTTTCCCTACTTTATAATCGCCTGACCCTTAATAATAATAGTTTCACTGACTGTACACATTTATAGACCAACAATAGAAGGTCTAAGACCGCGCTTGGCGCGCTTCACGCATACGTTATTACACACACGAGCACACTTTGAATAATGTCACTCGCTATTTTTTTTATTTACTTCATCGTCTTCGTCTCTAACTTCTCATCTTCATCGCCTAACGTCTTCTATCGTCATCTTCTTTAATTTTTTTTTTTTTTCTTTCAACTTTCGAACTTTGAGTTCTAACGCTCTGTCTTTATTTTTCTTTCGAAAACAGTCTATAACGCGCCCTGAACGTCGAACCTATCGCAAAACTCGCATTGCCGCGCGGACGGTCAACTCGCACGCTTTTCACCTCGGAGAACCTTGGAAATTCGCGAAGATCTCGGCTGTGTATGCGTTGTACTATTTTTCTCGTGTAAAAAGTGTAAATCGTTAACAAGTTAAAAAGTCCGTTTTATGTTACATTTTCTTTTTTCATATTTTTTTATAAAAACTATTGCAAAAATATCGGTCAAAAATTTATACAAACATTTTGTACAAAAGAATATCACAATTTCATTCTCTCTTTTTTAAAAAACGATAAAAACGTGCGCGCAGTGCACACCACTAAACCGAGCCTCACGAATTCTCTGCCCTCCTACTTCTCCTCCTTTGGTCGGCGCCAATTTTCCGCTGAATTTTTCGCGTGACTTATAACAGAGTATAAAAAGAAAAATTCGCCGAAAATTTCCGCCCAGCCGTGCCGTTGCCCGTGTCGCGCGCGCGCGCGTGTGTGTCCGTATACACCCGCCGTGCGCTTATCTCGCTAACGTTACAAATTTTCCTATCTCTTGCACTCTATATAGCTCGCTCCCTCGCGCATGATTTCAGCTACACGTGTGTTCGTTCTTGTCTTTTTCACGCGCCGTTCTCTATTCGCTCGCTCTATCTTCCTATACAAAGCGCTCGCACAAAAAAGAAAAGAAGAATCCGCTTTTCGCGCCGTGTCGCGTGTATTAACGCGATTTCGCCTGCTATATTGTTGCCCGAAAAGAACAATTTTTTTTTCTCTCCGTTGCGGTCCTCTAACGTGATCTCTTTCTATCCGTTTATCACCAGTAAATTCATAATCTAAACAGGATTCGCTTCGCGACGTAACAAACACGTATGCGTGTATGTTCGAACGTCTGTTTTTTAGGTTCTTATTTACTTATTATCATTATAATCTTTTTTTTTTCACAATTGCCAATGATCGTTAACTGCATTTTTCGCGCTCAAACAGGCCCCTCGTTTTCTTCTTTTTGCTTTTTCCACCCGATCGAAAAGCCGCTCTCGTATAATATAATAACCCTACACACAACTTCCGAGGTGTACGCGTGAAAAAGAAAAAAAAAGAATACCATCGCTTCCGCCTTGTCTATCATTCTTTCTGTCTCACGCTCTCGCCTAACCGCAATAATATATATAATTCTTATATGCGAGCCATCACACAGTTATTCCCGAAAAAATGTCAACGCGTCGCTATCAATCCCTTCATATCGTTTGTTTTTTATTCTTTCAATAATAATGGATCTTCGCTTGGCAGTATTTTTTTCTCTCCTTTAAAAACGAACGTGACAATGCAGTAGTGGTATACTTAGAATAGTAAATTAGTTAATATATATCATATATTGTAAATATATAATATTAATTAGTACGGGGTGGGTGGGCGGTCACTCCGATCGTAATAATACAGTCCCAGTGGCACATCACTGTACATTATTCTTTTTAATCTTCATTTAAAAAATCACAACAACAGTGGGGCGAAGGTGGTGTCGGCGTTGTCTTTATCTCTCCTCGTACTTTCTCTAATTCTCTATCTAAAATTCTCTCGTTCGTGCAACAATTTTTTTATAATAATCTCTCTCGCTCGCTCGCTTGCTTTCCACACTCATTCCTCACGCTCACACGCACGCGTCGTGTATTACAAAAAAAAGAGAATCGCAAATCACGCGGTGGTCGTCATACGCGTAACGTCGTCCGCTCAACTCTTCTCTTCCGTTCCCTAAAACTTTTTACACGACTCATCGTTCGCACTCACGCACTTTTCACGCGGCGTGTAAAAGCTCTCACTCGTGTTCACTAGAAAACTCGCGCGCCCTGCTACTACCCCCCTCTCGTTCTCTTTATCGTGCACGCGTGCGTGTATATAAAAAACTCTTTCTCTCTATAGCACTCCCTCTCTCACTCTCTCACTCTCACTCACTCTCTCTCTCTCTCTCTCTCTCTCTCTCTCTCTCTCACACTCACACAAAGATCCAAAGTCTTTGGAAAACAACACAACACTCTCACACGCGCGGCAAAACAGTCTATTATTACACAATAACAAACACAGCTGTGTATATCGGATGATCATTCCTCCTTCTCTCTCTATTCCTTACTACGTCGTCGAGTAATGAAGAAAAGAAGAAAAGAAAGAATAGAAAACGCAGAGAAAGCGTTTCGCCGCTGATAATGAAAACACACAATCTCGCTCGCTCGCACGCTTTTGACACGTTCGCGTACACGCAGCACAGAGAAGAAGAAAAGAACTCGCCTAACGGTGGTGGTGGTGGTGGTGGTGGTGACGTTGCTGATGACGGTGATGATGATGATTCTGATGATGATGATGATTTGGAGCAACAACAGCGGCCGGCTCGCGCGAGGGCAGTTAGCTCCAGGACTGGTACGAGTCCTGGTACCACTCGTCGTCGGTTTGGCCTGAGCCACCGCCGCCGCCTCCCCCGCCACCCGCGCGATTGCTTGCAGAGTCTGAATTGCTGCCTCCGCCACCGCCGCCGCCTCCGCCACCGTTCACACTCGCCATTGCGTACGCGTTGCCCAATGGTTGCTGGGCGAGGGGCTGGTTCCCCCAGCTGCTCTGGAAGCGACGTTTAGATTCCCCCTGGTTCTGGTGACCCCCGTCAAACTTTCGCTTACCTGCTGCGAAATCCGTACAGGTGGCGAGTAGTAACAGAGGGTGCGAGAAAAACAAAAAACGCCGTCAGATATTTTCTATGTCATTGTGCTGTGCTGAAGTGTGATTCGTGTTATTGTATGTGTATGTGTTTGAGCGACTGTTCACTTTCGATATTATTTCTTTGTTTTTGTGATTTATTTAGTTTAGTAAGTGAATGGTCTCTCGGTGTAAGTTTTAGATTGTTAAATAATAACTAATAAATTAATATAACAAACATACGATTTCGCGTTTCAAAAATGCTGCGGCAATTAGTTAAATTTAAATAAATCTTATTCCAAAACAGTAATTATTATTGTATTGTATATTCTTAAGTCTTGAGATTTTTGTCGCAACATGTTTGGTGAAAAAATAAATTAGTATAGAAAAAGTATAAAAGTCTTAAACACTCGTTAAGTATGCTCGCATTGAGAAAACAATATGTTGAAGTCATATATTATGACATTATAAGAAAGCTGTTTATCAATAATTTTAGGTATTTGTTAGATTCGATTTCTTCAAGAATTTAACAGTCCGATACTTGCATTTTATAAAGAAACACTTGACATCAACATAAAATTTCCCCATCGAGCATCAGAAAGAACAACTTAAACTAGATAAAGTAAATTTCAATACTCTTTTTTATTGAAAATCAATGGTAGATTATAATAAATATGTAACACGTTATTATATTATATTATATAATACACTTCTTGCTCTCGATTCGCCAGGAGGAATTACACGTTGTCGGAGGAACTCGCGAGCGACGCGCGCCGCTATCGCAGATGGTTTTTTTGCTCTTCGCGACACGGTTTAGCCCCGTCATTCAGTCTTTCTCTATGCGGATAATTCGCTTTTCATTACTCTCAACGTCTCTCAGTCTCCATTTAGTAACCGCCGGAGAATCTTTCGGAGATTACCGCGTGTTCTCGCTTAAAAGTCGCACTCCCCCTTACGGTTGCAAAAAGTTAACGAGTCCATAAAAAATGCTAATTGTACACGCTCTTGGTTACATTCTTACAACCGTAATGAAAAGTATAAAACGGTAAAAATTTTCCGACGCGGAATGGCGAACGTCAATGTATGATGTATACCTTAGTATCTATAAGTAACAAACTTTATCCATGCTGCGTCGAAAAAACGACATTTATTGCATACTATGTAAAATCAACCGATGATCTCCGAAAAAGACTCGCGCGGCTCGCAATAAAAAAAAACGCATAACAAGGAAAAAACAGAATCAATTCAAACAAACAGCAACGCGAACAACAAAACAAGTCTTAAATTTCGAAAACTTCAACTTTTAGTAACAACTAGATCGTTATCTCGAGCCCGAACCATCTGTCGCTCGCGCGCGCGCGTCGTCGTCGAGCGTTTGCATATAAAAAAAAGGAGAACCAAGATGATTATGATGATTATGATGATCGGTGAAGAAGGGGAATAATAGTAGTAGTAGTAGTAGTAATAATAATAGGCGAAGAGAGAGGCGAAGGCGACACGACGACGACGACGACACTCTCTTCTTCGGAGCACAACAGGAGGTTGGTGTATGATGAGAGAGACGTACACGCGCGGCCCTTGGTCCGCGACTCTCTCGCTCGCGCGCACAGCAGCAGCAGCAGGAGAGAGTCGTAGGTGTACGTTTCGTTTGTTTGTCGGTACTTGGACGAGGATGTAGGAACGAGGAGAAGCTTTTTGCGATGGCAAGAAGCGAGTAAGCCAGAGTGTGAGTCTACGAATCTACGAGAAAGAGTGCGAATATTATTATAAATCGTGGTCATTATTTGTTTTTTCTTCATATTATAATGTATGTATATATATATATATATATGTTTTATAGGTAAAAGTAATAATATATTGGTTTTATAATTGCGTGTTACGTTTTGTTGTTACAAGATCATTTTTTTTTCTTTTTCTTTTTTTTTTCTTTTTGTAGCAACAATCATTATAATTATATGTAATATGTAATTTATATTAGATACTTTCAAAGTGCAGTCTACATTTTTGAGGATGGGGTGCGTGCGATGGGCACAATATATAAATATACTTGCATATGCGCAATGTAACTAGCATCGAATAACTCTTTACTTTTTACTATATTCTTTGAAAACGAATATTAACATTTAAGTGTGCTTTATCGGACAGGAGGTATACACTTAAGGCGCTGTTTCGATAAAAGATTTTCAAATTTCCCTCAATTTTTCGCTTCAAGACTGCCGAAAAAAGAACGTTTCTACCGGCTTTTATCTCTCAAAAACGTAAAATGCACTAGGACCGAATCGAGAAAAACAGAATGAAATATAAAAGAAAAAAAAAACAACAAAATTTCAAGAAAAAAAAGTGAAAAAAAAAGGTGGTAAAAACAGAAGAGGTTAGCGAGTAATTAAAAAGATCGGAAAAAAATAGAACATGAGAAATGTAAGAGTTGAAATTTTTTGTTTTTTTTTTGAGATAAGATAAGAAAAAAGAGACGAGTTCGTCCCGGAGATACAGACCATCCTCACCTGGTAAACTTCCCTTGGCGCGGACCACCCCCCCACGAGCGGCTGGCCGTTGGGGCCCACGGCCCACCCCTGTAGCTGCGGGGTTGCGCCCCCCCCGAACTGGCCCACGTGCTTGGGGGCCACCGACCCGGCCACGTGCCACCGCCGCTCCACGGCCACGTCCAGCCTGGCCAAAACAACGAAGAAACACACCACATACGGTTATACAAACCGATTGTTTTGTTTTTTTTTTTTTTTTTTTTTTTTTTTTTTTTTTTTTTTTTTTTTTTTTTTTTTTTTTTGTTTTTTTTTTTTTTTTTTTTTT
>JAPYZP010004005.1:0-18332 GCA_030522985.1 Torymus sinensis
TTTTAGTGAATTTATTTTTTTAATTTTAATTTAATAAACAAGAAATCGATAAATTATTTTGAGGAAGCTAAGTGCCAATGAATTGGCAGTGGTTTTTTACTAGCTAGACTGTATGCTAGAAATGGAATTCCAACTATAAAATTATTGGTAATCTCAAAAACGGCGGTATAGGATTTTTTTTATGATATTTCGCCTGCCAAAGGAGTTGTTCGGTGGATAGTTTTTCTTGTATTTTATATTTTTACTCTTTTACCCATTGTTCACATTATTCTTATTGGTTTAAAATTGAATCCGTGCTGAAATCATCATTTCTTGGAAGTTTGAATTTCCGTTGTAGTCGCAACGTTGTAAACTTTAAGCACATGCTACACTGGACACTTTACCATAACCGAAGAAACTGCTGCTAGCCGAATTAGCAGAATGCTTTCTGAAAGAATATGATCATTATTTCTTTGACATTTATTTATTAAACGTTTAAATAAAATCCTTTAAAAAAAGTATTGAAATATTACCAAACTTACTTTATATATATTTGCTAAATAGCATAATATTGTTCTGAGTTGATAAACTAAAGCTAGCTATAAATTATAGCGCCTAAATCAGCTTCCTAGCTCGATTTTAACGGAAGCTACGCAAGATTCCGCTGGCTTAAATCGATAGATCGAAAACGCGGCAACTATTATTTGGGGGATGTAATAAATAATTTTGGGTTGTAATTATATAATTAGGTATTTAAAGTTATTTGACATGCATTAAAGTGATTGCATTCAAATAGATTTGCGACTAGTCGATTTTTATGAATATTCGAGTGTGGGGGATGGATAAAAACACCCCCTCGGAATTTAGATCTATGCAACTTGTAGTGCTCGGCGAGCTAAAAATTGTAGCGTCTGAATCAGCTTTCTAGCTTGATTTTAACGGGAGCTGTGCAAGTTTCAAGCTTAAAAATTAAGTCAGCGTGTCGCTTATTAATATAATGGTCAGGGGTTATAAATTATTACTATTAGTAATCAATTAGTTAAAAATAAGTTAAAAATTATGCTTTTATGCTATTGCTATTATACTCTACTCACTACGGATAAGTACATATTCGCCTTGAGAGCAGTAGCAGAAAGCGCGCGTGATCCATGTACGGTCGGTTGGGAGGAAAAAGTTTCCAATTCGTTATTTCGATAAGAAAAGTGCTAACTCGTTATTTCAGTAAGAAAAGTCCCAACTCGTTATTTCGGTAAGAAAAGAGCCAACTGGTTATTTTGGTAAGAAAAGTGCCAACTTGTTAATAATGTTAATTCGTTGCTCCAGCCGATTCCAAGATATCCTGGCGGTGCTAGCTTAAGACTCAAGCTAGCATCGCCACCGCTGTAACTATTGAACGACATAACGTTTCTTGACGCGGTAGGCAGCATAATTTGTTGCTAATTTGTTGCTTCAAGATAGAATAGGTCCTGAATCTTGAAAAAAATTACGCCTATTGGCGGTACCTGACCACCCTACGGATATCAAGTATCAATATCAACCCCCCCCCCCAGTTTTCCTATGAAATCACTCGATATGTAATATGGCACGCAATTTTTATTAGGCTACGTCCCAACGTACCGAATAAACTCTCAAAATTTTAGCAAGATGTAAAATATCTGCCACGATGAATGAGTTATGACACGTATATCGTACATGATTTAATCTCCATTAGAGATACATGTCGATAAATTGGTAGCACTTTTTTCACAAATGAAGTATTTCATTGGTCGGTTCTTATTTTCTGTATGAACATTTCAATGCCTGAACAGAATAAGGTTGTATCTTAACACAGAAGTGAAGATCATCATGTGTCGATGCGCAGCGAAGAGTACCATATTCCGACATGTGGATAAAGAATGTTGTATCTCGATTATGCGTGAGTTGTATCTCATACCTAATAATGTCACAAAATACCACCTTGCTCTTCCGTATGTGTCATCATACAACGTTCTTTTTTCGCATGCCAATATACTATTTTTTAACCCGTGCACCGAGATACGACGTTGTTCATTATCGGGCTGAGGTACGACCCTGTTTTGGCTTGGGAATTTTCTGTAAGATCTGCAAACTTGTCCTTAACGGGATTTATTTAATTTATTTAAGTTAACATTATTATTCTTTTAGTGATTATCTACCCATTCTATTATAGAGTCTATCTCAAATAAATAAATTTTATATATCTTTTATCAAGTTTCATATAAATTTTATACAACCTACTTGTAAAACATAATTGTTTTATACAATTTTTATAAAAACTTACTATTATAAAAGTTTTCTAACCAGTTACCATGTCATTTTTATAGAAAGATGCTTTTATACTATTTTTTAGACTTAAACAGATGGAATAATTGACTTATACCGCGCATTAACACTGTAGATATCAATTTCATTCATTGAATTTATATACAATATGGAATGTCAGTGTGAATTGCTCAATTGTAGCTGTGGTGAGTAGATCAAACTTCAGTAATTTTAATTATTCTCTTGGAATTATATTTATGTATTATAACTCTGGTAGAAATCGAATATATTATTTTTTTCAATAAATTGCTAGTTCGACTAATAATGGACAGAAACTAAAAAATTGAATGATTTCTGTGCAATTGACAGTCTATTTTTGCACCATGCAGTATGACTTGAGCGGTACTGAGGGTTACCAGCACGGCGCAATAATAGACTACTTCTGTATTTAGGAAGCGTGAAGCAAATGCGGGTTTATGCCATACGGTGCTATAAAAAAACAAAAATAATTAATTTTCTTAGTTAAGAAATGACTAGTAATAAACCCTACTCTACTCTTATGGTAGGGAGTGAAAGATTGAATCAAGGGAGAAAATTATTATTTTATTTTTATCTTCTGAACTCATAATACCGACAAATTCAATATTAATTATTTGTCTTGTTTACATATTTCTTCTTAAATATTTTTGTATTGCAGAAGTAATTGAATAAAAGTATTTTATTTATGTAAATGTTGTTTTTGGCAAGTGGTACTTGGCCGGGAATCGAACCCGAAACCTGCCGTTTTCGCGACGGATGCTTTTCCCGTTGAGCTATCGATGCCTATCCATTACTTTAGTCGAGTCGTCCTCACATCGCTAGAAGCAAGCCGATTCGCTTCGTTACGTTGTGCATACTGTGCACATATTGCAATAATTATTAAATGGAGAATCAGAACAAAACATTATTTCATAACTATCCAGGAATTACCTGTTTTAATTAGTCATTCACTAATCTCAGCTATTTTGAATAGAATAAATTCTACCAGAGAAAACTTACATAAATATAAATTATATAATGAGCATAATCATTTTACATTTTGCTTGAACATAATTGATTGGGTCTATTCAGTTCACTGTCTTCGAAATGCGGAAACAAATGCAAATCAAGAAAATATAATATCAAATCAAAGCCAACTTAACGAAAAATTTAATATAAATTTGCAAGATCAAAAAAAAACAACAAGAACAACTACAACAACTTCAATTAACAATGAATAAAATTTTACAAGAACAAAAAGAACAACATAACCAACAAAAATAACTTCAATTAATATTGAATAAAATTTTACAAGAACAAAAAGAACAGCGTAAAGAACAACAACAACTTCAAACAAATGTAGTTGAAATGTTAGGTTATATACCATGTATAAAAAGAATTTTTGAGTTTATTCATAGTAATTTGATGTTAATTGTACATCTTTTAATGGATCATTTCAATATAGATTGTCCAATTTAAAATATCGTATATTTGTTCATATTGTTACGATCTACTAGTCATATCCATATACACGGCGTACGCCTAATTTATTTGTAGAATAGATGCAGTTATTTATCAACATGCCTTTCAGAAAGCATATAATATGCAATCATAGCATATTATGTAATCATGCGAGTCCGTTTCAGAGTTTCCAGATATATGGGTTCTGAATTTCTTGATTTCGTGTTTGGATTCAAAGTTTGGATTTAGGTAAACGAGGTAGTACTGGGACAGTTTCGAGTATACTTTTTTTTATAATCTTTTTTAGTACCAAAACTAAGCATAATACATAAAAACTAATCACCTGAAGAGATAGCTCGCGTTTCGAGGTTTATTTAAAAAAAAAGGTTGCTGTCAAAGAAAATAACTATCGTCTGTTGTAGTGGGACACGCTAATTTATTTCGTAGCAGTAGTGGGACGCCCGTTAGACGCAATAGTAATACGGAAATCAAGAGGATTTCGCTATATGCATTTTAAATATGAGCCTTGGAAAATTTGTACCATGTTATGCACTAATTTAAGGGATAAATCATCAAAATAACGAAGTGACTACATGGTTAACACCATCAATAATGTTAATAAATTAATGCCGTTATCGTCTTAAGTGTTTATTATAGATTTTTTACTGCTGTCCCAGTACTGGTACCCAAACACCTTTGGCCCAGTACTGCTTCCGTTACCTTTTGTGTGACGATCTTCTATTCATCTGTGAACAATATTTAACGTGTTAATTAGATTTCCAAATTCTACACTGACAAGGAGAGTGCCGCCCTCCGGGAAACGGATTTTTGCAGGCATTGGAGAGTCGATTTCTCGTACCTAAAAATGAAGCTCAGGGTACCTAATTCCATCTCATAGGTCCTTTTACTTGAGATATGGGAAATCTCATCTCAAATATCCTCTATTCCGTTATTGCGCATATCTTAAGAAAAAGGGCCTATGAGATGGAATTAGGCACACCGGGCTTCATTTTTAGGTACCAGAAATGGACTCTGCAATGCCTGCGAAAATCCGTTCCTCGGAGGTTGTGCACTCTCCTTGTGAGTAAAGATTAGTAGAAAAATTATAAGGACGCCCAATAAAAATTACCCTAATGCCCACAGAAACCGACCACAAACGTCACAAGTGACCTATTTATTATATTTATAATACTTTTTACTGTTTTATGTAAGAAAAATTACAAACGAAAATTGGAAAAATTGCTAAATAGTATGGTAAAAATGAGAATTCACAAATTTTACTCCATAGAAGTACGGAAATTTTACAAGCCAGTGGGGTGTATAGATGACAATGCACGGTGCTCGACATAACCTGCAAAGCTGCAATTCTGTAGCCAAAGAAGACTCTCGGAGCTCTATAAACAATGTAGTTATTATGTAAATAGTTTTAATTAATATTATAAATCATTATAAAGCAATCATTTTCTCAATTGTGGATGTTATTTTGATAATGTAGATAAAAATAAATGAATTATACAATTATCAATGTAACATATGTAGACAATTCAGATCGCTTTCCGTAAGTAGTACTGCGTGGCGCAGTCGGTAAGCTGCTCGTCTGTCAACTCGAAGGTCTAAGGTTTGATTCTCATCCCGGTAGGTTTTTTTTTCATCATTCAAAATTCGTCATATAATTTATTATTTAATATTTATTACTTATTTACCTTGTATAATTTGTCAAATTGGGAAGAAAGAAAATGTTTCTTTATTTTTCGAAGTGAATAGAGAATTATTCTACTGCCTTATAAAAACTATCGAACTGACTGTAAAAATTATCAGACTGACAGTCTATAGTCGGTTTCCCCCTACAGTATGGTAATTTTTACTGAGCGTTCTTATAATTATTCTAAGTTTCCCTCAGTGCAATGTGTACTTATTCTTTGGCTAATTTTCTTGAGTTTATACGTCCTCTATCTCTAGAGATAAATTCAACGAGCTTTTCGTAGCTTATAGGATCGTCTTGTGAATTGTCGTCAACAATTTTTTTATCCGAGATTTGCATAGTTGGTGTCTGCTGTACTTGCGATTGCAATTTCATTTTTGCATTTTTTCTTTGCTAGTTTGTCTGCGGTGTCTTCAAGTCTTTCTTGTCGGTGGGTGATGTCGAGGCATCCGTATTGGTATTTTTGGGTTGCGTTTCACTTATTCGTCGGGGTGTATCCGTCGACGATAGTTCGGAGATTGTAGATGCTGGTGCTTGTCTTTTGAAATCGTTTGACTTTTGGTGGGGCATTTTTTTCTCATAGTTGGAGTAACCGAGGTCAAAACTGTTGAGGCCAGTAACGTTAAATGGAATAAGGAATATTTATTTTAATTTTCAGTTATGGAAACCATCATGCGAACACGATTTATTGTTTGTAATTTTTTCTTGACTTATGTCAAAATGATTGTTTTTTTACAATTTTACCGCTTGGTATTTTTTTTATCTTTCAATTTTTTAATATTATTAGATGAATTTTTGAATTAGTGTTCGCTTGAGACATGTTGGCTGACCTATTGTAAACAGACAGATTGTTTAATTAATCATTCTACTATGTTTATACCTAATTAACCCATTTTTTATATATAGAAGTTCTTGAATTTTGCCACAGAAAATCTAAGGAAGTCTAGTAAAACCTCCATATATACATTTTGGGTAATATATAGTTTTTAGTTGATTATAGCTTATTTTCTGTTCAATGTCACATTCTCACATGTGATTCTTTTATATAATATAATATCGTTATTTACTCAAAGATTTATATTATCACTGAACGTATCACAAACATGTGGCCAACTTACTCCACTTAGAGGACAGGTTGACAAAAAATCGCTCAATCAGAAACTTGTAACCGTTTTTTGTGATCAATTTATAAATTTGAAAAAATCATGAAGATGCTCTATATCAAGTACTTTCATGCACTAAAATAGTTTTGTTAATTTACTAATACTGTTTTGTAGAAAAAATAAAATGTGGAAAGTCGGCCAACTAGCCCCGGTCTCCCCTGAACGTGACCAGTAAAAAACTTTATTAATCCAGACCAAATCTCCAGTACAGCTCTTTGACTTACAACCGCTCGCAGCGGAGTATGACGAACGAGTGAGCTCCCGCTTCGGCCGCTCGCTCTCGCTAGCTTGCTACTCCCTATACGCGAGATGGCGCTGCGTATTCATTCTCTCTCATGCGCCGACATAAATAATTATAATTCACTATCTATTTATATATTCATTATTATTTTAAATTATACATACATTAGAAATGAATCGACGAAAAAGGTGGGTTAAGATTGTAGTGGAGGAAACTTGTTTAGACATGGTTAAATTTATTTTGGATAAGTTTGTTTGTTGAATCTAATGGTAGAATTGTAATTATCGTGTTTGTTTGTGATTCTAATGTATCTACCAGGTGATGGTTTCTTTTTTCCGACGTAGAAAATAATAAGAAACACATAAATACTTTTGTCAAAGCCGACGTTTCGGACAGTTTATTCGATGTCCCTCATCAGGATGATGAAATATTGGTCGAGTTAATATTTCGCGGGGAGAACCTCGCTCATTTGTCAATTATTTTGGATAAGTTTATCTCTCTCTTTCTCTTGCTCCCCGATCTTTTGTTTGAAGCATGGTTGGAATTTTACAGGTTTAAATTATCCGAAATTGTGTTTTTTAAGTATATAAGGAACATAATTATTAAAATAAAATTTCAGAATGGCTTTTCGAAAACCGTTTAAGAAACTATCTGAAAGGCAGCAGCAAAGAAGATTAAATGACCTGGTAGCTCAAGAAATGGAAGATTTAGAGGCGGAATCTGATTCAGAAAATGACACCATTGAACCTATGATAACTGAATCATTTTTGCAGCATGAATCAACTTCTAATTCTATAGAACCAGAAAATAGTATAGATGATTCTTGCAATATCAACTTAACTGAAGAAGAACGTATGAAAAACAATTCTGATCCATATGAACTTTTTTTATCAAATCTGAGTATAAATAGTGAAGAATCAAGTGATGAGTATTTATCAGAAGAAAGCGATGAATTTTCATTGAGCGACAATGGAATAGATAAAGACGTGGATGAACAAGAAAATGAAAGTGATGATGAAAATCTGCTAGTTGAAGGCTTTGATTTAAAAAATGCATTGCGAGAATGGAAAAATAATTTTTTTATAACTCAAGTGGCTACAGATAACCTTTTGTTAATACTACGCGAGGCTGGACACGCAGATCTTCCGAAAACTTCGCGTAGTTTTGTTAATACGCCTAGATTTACAAAGATTGACGTTTGCCCACCAGGCGAATATTTTCATTATGGATTACAAAAATCACTAAAGGATACATTATCTCGTCATTTTTCTATTAAAGAAATTAACTTAAAAATAGATATCAATATTGATGGGTTACCTATAACCAAATCGACCAAAAGAACGTTATGGCCTATTCAAGGAAAGATAATTTCCAACGTGTGTACAACACCATTTGTAATTGGCGTTTATCATGGAACTTCGAAACCATCGTCAGCAATAACATTTTTAAAGCCTTTCATCGATGAATTTAAAGATTTAAGTACTAATGGATTTCATCACAATAAAAAACAATATTTTGTTAAATTACGATGCATTATTTGTGATAGTCCGGCAGCTAGTTTCGTTACTTGTACAAAGCAGCACAATGGATATTTTGGTTGCAGGAAATGCATGGAAGGTGACTTCGTAAAAAAAATGGTCTATTTGAGTGAAGACGCTGAGTTGCGGACTGATGAAAATTTTCGTAATAGAAAAAATCCTGAGCATCATTTACAAGAGATATCGCCATTTGAAAGTATAGATATTAATATGGTTGATCAATTCCCTTTAGATTACATGCATTTGGTGTGCTTAGGTGCAACAAAAACATTAATAAAACTATGGCTGAAAATAAATCCGAAATTCAGTGCACGGCATACTGAACAACTGAGTATTGCATTTACTGATTTAGGTAAGTTTGTGCCCAGAGAATTTAATAGGAAACCAACTTCTTTATTAGAACTTGGATTTTGGAAAGCAACAACTTTTCGTTTATTTTTATTATATGCGGGTCCTATTATACTTTCGGATTTTCTACCAGATGATTTAGTATTGAATTTTAATTATTTAAGCTGTGCCATAAGACTTTTATGTGATCCTACCCAATGTAAAATAAATAACCAGTACGCTAAGAAACTCTCAAAACGCTTTGTGCAAGATTTTAAAGAGTTGTACGGGAAGCAATATGCAACTTACACTATTCACAACCTTGTGCACATATCAAACGATGTCAAAATCCATGGACCACTTGACACTTTTAGCGCATTTGATCATGAAAACTTTATGTCATTCATAAAAAAATTGATACGGAAAAACGAAAAACCTCTCCAACAGATTCATCGCCGTTTAATTGAAAAACATCATCCATCTAATAAGCGACAAAACAGATTGTGTAATTTTCCAGTATTATTATCAAAAATATACATCAAGTTACCTTTACTGTGCAAGGACAGCCATAGATGTTTAAAATTCAAAAATTTTGTAATATTAAGTCGATCTCCCGATAACTGCTGTATCACAGATAATAATGATATTGTTGTAGTAGACTTTATTGGGAAAAAAAATAACGAAATTGTTGTTATTGGTAGGAACTTTGTAGAGCGTGAGAGTATACGAAATTATCCCATGAATTCTGTAGAAATTGGGATTTGCGAGGTGAAAAATTTCTCGAATTTAAAAATTTTTCTTGCTTCAAGTATTATCAGTAAAGCTTGTCTATTTATACACAATAATAAAAATTATGTAATATCTTTACTACATTCTTAATAAAGAAATATGACATTGAATTCAACAAAAATTTTCCTTTTAAAAAAATCATATCCTTTGAAAAAAATTATTCTGTTATAAAAAAGTTATATAAACAGTAAAGTTATAGAGAGAAATTCAAGAGGGCCACGAGGGAATTATTTTGCTTCAATTTAACTTATGCATACCGATGTTTGAAAAGGTTTCGAGTGATTTATTTCGTTCCTAATTTTTTTAAAATGATTTCGTTATAAAAAAGTTATGCAACAATAAAATTTGGTAAAAAGTCGAGAGAGGCCATAGGACAATTTTTCCTTTTTCACATTAACCTTCATTTAATGGGTTTGTGATGGTGGAGGTAAATTTGGTATGCATTTTTTAATAGTACATTATGATACGTGTGTGGAAGGTGATTAGTTAGCCGTCATAGCGCATAAGACGTTTTTCACACGAGCGAAGCAACTGCGAAAAGTCGAACGCCGCAAAAATCACCTTACGCACCAGTATCATATTTTATACCACGAAAGCCGAAAAATCAATATTCCCTTGCTTTTCACCATAATATATCGACCGTTACGAACACTAGCACAACTCGCGGTGCGCGGACGAACAAAAGCACGACTCGCGGTGCCCGGACGAAAAGTAGCACAGTTCAAAATCTTAGACGAAAAAAAGCACAACTCGAGGTGCGCGGACGAAAAAAAGCACAACTCGCAGCGCGCGGACGAAGAAAAGCACAGCTCGCGGCGCCTGGGCGCAGAAAAGCACAACTCAATTGCTCTTTTATTAGATTTATTTAAATGCTTTAATGAATAAAATAAAATTATTTGAGCATGGATAATCTTTGGGAAAGCAACCTGCTAATGCAGTTTGCAGCAGTTTTTATTGCTGCTGTTCGTGAGGTGTACTATTTATGATAGTGCTAGTCCTTTCGTCTGAGTCGTGTTTTTCTTCGTCCGGGCACCGCGAGCTGTGCTTTTCTTCGTCTGCGCGCCGCGAGTTGTACTTTTCTTCGTCCGAGATTTTGAGCCGTGCTAGTCTTTGGCCAACTCCGGGAGCAGTGTTTTTCTTCGTACGGGGCGTCGATATTATCCATGGGGCCAAATATATTATTCTGTCAATTTATATTTTCGTTGGATGCAACGTTGAGAATTTCAACACATGCTATAACATATTACACAGTACTTTACACAGGTACTTGAATATAATAAATTATAGAAAATAATCTATTTAAGCGTTTGAATTTATTATAGCTCTTAGCTCTTCAAATTTTCTTATAAAATGAAATTTAGGTGAGATAAGTTCACAATCATTTTAAACCATTTCTTCCCAAGCGAACATTTTATAGTCGATTGGTTTTTCGTCTCTAAAAATTCTAAAACTAACAAAATAATATTAGAGAAAAACATATTCTGAAGTAAAAAGACCTGCTCTTTTCGAATCTGAGGTCAGATTTGAAAACATTTTCGCCAAAAATTAAATATAGCCACCTGAAGATAGATAAACTTGAACCATCGACTGTCCAATTTCAATGATTTACATAACGATTTATTCTGAAAACATAACGCTCAAAAGCTACTGCATCCTTACAATATATAACAATAACAAAGCGTGAACGTCCCTTCGAAAAACCAATCGACTATAAAATGTCCGCTTGGGATGAATGGATTAAACCATAAAAATCAGTTATTTTTAATTTATTGAACTTTTTACTCAGTGATGATATATGATTTTTTTCAGATGAATATTAATACTAAAAACATCAAACAGGAGCCAAAGGACGCGAAAGCGCCTTTGAATCCTAAGTTTTACGTTGTTTTTTATGATCAATATGTTGCCGCTGTTCCTGAATCATGGGTTGACAAAAGCAAACATATATTACGCCTGCCTCCGAAAAATATACCTAATCGGAAGCTAATGGTTAGAATGAAGGTTGAGGAAAACTGGACAGAGGAAGAAGCCAAGAAAATTCTTGGACCATTCGGTTAGTAAGGAAAATATTCTCTCCGTGTATTTTTTTTTTTTAATGTTTACAAAAATTATTTTATTTACGGCGTATACCTCTAAGGAGGTTCTATCGGTAATAGAATCAAAATTAAGATGCATGTGAAATTTCGTATACAGGTTTGTAAATATCTCAAAAACACTTATAGAAAATTTTCAGAAGGCTAGAGAGGCTAGAAATTAAGATATTAAGATTTTCGTTTTTGGCTGATTAACATGGGCTCTTATGGGAAGTCGCGATATTTTGGTACTTATTTCTGTATTAAAAAGCATTGAAAATTGAGATTCTATTCATATTTTTTGTAGTAGATAATGAAATTGTAACTAACATTTATTACTCTTCAGAAATTGTATTGGGAGACGCTTACTTATAACAAAATTACGTTGAATACCAAATACGTACATTTAACCTCTAAAAATGAGTCAAATTAGGATTTGTATAGAATTCTTAATTGAAAATAAGGCCAAATAAAATTATACAATTTAAATGAATAATCGGTGTGTCGTGTATGTTCATTTACGGAGTTTCGTTAGTGCTGTATACCTCGCGAATGCATCGTAAATAAAAAGTGTACTCATTTTGACTAGTGACGTACCGTTAGAACTTCCTTAAGTATCTGAAACCAAAATCAGCTGAACTGGTGATAAAATTCATTAGAATAATATAATACATGAAATATACTATAGCGATATCTTATTTTTGATAAAATGAACTACGGCACGGGTCCTTCAACTCATTTTTTGCAGAGTTATAGCAATTTAAAAAAAAAATAGTTTGGCGTAACTTTTCTCTGAGCTCAGTTGATGGATTACGATGAAACAAAGTGGAAACTGTTGACAATTTATGTGCAATTCTACCGAAATCTGCGACGAAACGTTAAAATTGCTTTTGAAAATTTTTTTTCGAGCATACCTACCGAACCAGGTTTTTGTACTTGTTTCTACTATATGTAAAATAAATTTTCTGTTGAACAGAGTCTATCGAATGGTATACTTTTCCTACGATAAATTATAGTTTTTGAGAAAATTGTCAAAAAAGTCCTTCTCATCAAACCTCTGCCATTTAGCACAAAATCGACCAACTTTAAAGTTCAAAAAAGATATTTAAACTTCGAAAAAAAAGCTTTAATTTACCTTTTTAAAAATTAAAAACGGCTGATTCCTTCAAAAGTTACGAGGGTTTGAAGTTGAAGGTAAAAAAGGCATAAAAATGCAAAAATCGCCAGAATCGGTAGCGGCAGGTTTAACAGGAGCAACACAGGAGGGAAGTAGAACATCTCAACCCGCGTATTTACCGCTCTCGCATTCGGCTCGGGCGGCAGTTCACACGGCGGTTGGAATGTCCTACTTCTCTCCCTTGGTGCGTAATGTAGTATTTTTATAGCGATATAAAAAAATAAAAATGTTGGGTTGATACGCTGTGAAATTGGGTAGAAATCATACTTTGAGCTCGTTGTTCTTCTTAACAATACTTATTCCACTTAAATACATACAAGGGCCAGCTTTCTAATATATACAAAAAGAAACTTAATTTTTGAGTTTGATATTTATTTACCTACATGATATATCGTGGCAGACTGTAAAAGTTAAGAGTTCTGTAGAATTACTCATATACAAGCTGAAGTGACTCGTGCCATTAAGGATGTTCAATGGTTACAACAAAGTTAAGAGAAGTCTTTGAAATTTGAATATATCATTACTTAAATAAAACAACAGTACCTACCTTGAATTTTTCAGTATTTTATACTGGAAATCGAGTATTAACATAGGTTCTTATCGAAGGGTGAGGTTATGACCTCACCTATTGACCTTTGAACATACAAATTTCTTATGAAAAGTTAATAGATATAGTTAAAAGACCTTCATTTGAATAGAAAAATAATCAATCAATAAAAACATATAGGGATCTCGTTCGCTTACAAGGCATTTAGGAAAGAAGTAGGTGAAAATGTAAAGAAAACACCGAGTTCATTGAACATCCTTAAAACAATCATTCCAATATTGTTCATGTTTATTTGGTATAAACTCCTAAATTATAAAATCATTCGGGTAATTTTTTAACGAAGCTATCATCAATATAACACAATGTTTTATTATATTCGATATGGCAGATTATAATACAGCGATAGAAGTCGAAAAAGGTTGCACTGATGTGAGTAGCCACGAAGAGTCAGATGCTATTGTGGAAATAATTCTTAACAAGAATTTAAAAAAACGGAACTGTCCCAAAAAAATCTCCAGTGACAGTGAGGAGCTCGAAAATGAAGGTTGGATTTTTGTATTATTATTGCCAACTCCTGATGGAATTTCTCTATTACAAATGTATAGATTTTCATAGGATTTCAGTTCAGAGAGATATCTAATTAATAAATCCCGGTGAAACGCTCTTTCTCACATTATTTGTCGATTTAGTAGATTAAGTTCGATATTAGTCTAAAAGTTTAAGAAAGAATATAAAATATGCGCTGACTAAAAAAAGTTTTCATCATTTTTCGTAAATATTTATATTGATTTGTCATTTGATTCTCTTTCTCTCACTCCTCATGATAACAGTAACTTTTTTCTTAGTTATTTTCTGACTTATTGTAATGACCAGCTAAAGCTGGTTTAAAAAAGTCCCACCTATCACCTTAATTTCTAATCTATTTAATGTTCGAATAATTTGAAAAATTCTTTTCTCCGGAAGTTAAAAAGTAGACAAGAGAAGTTCCAATTTTAATGAAAGTTTCTAAAAATAGCCAATTATTGAGTGAAAAATATTTTTAAATTCCACCAGGAATACATTAAAATAAATATTTTTTTTCTGTAAAAAATATTAACTTATATTCTATTTTGTAATAACATACATACGTAAAATTGATTTTTCCATGCATAAATACACTTTTGTAGCACTGCGTGACATAAATCCGGATTTATGTCACGCTTATCCGTGACATAAGTAGTCCATTATTGTACCGTGCTTACTCGCTGATGCTCGGGCCATACTGCAAGGCGCAAAAATGGACTGTTAACGGCACGGATAGGCGTGACATGGCGGATTTATGCAGTCAGTGCTATAAAATAATGTACGATATACGTGGCATAAGTAGTTCTTCATGACACGGCGTTAAGCGCATTCGCTACGCTTATTATACACCGTGCCGTAAAGTACGACTTACAATGCCACTAGTACCGTAATGTACTATTACATAAATAAAGTAGTGGGTCTCTCAGTTAGGTAAAGCTCGGCTCGGACTAGAGACTTTTTACTTATTATTATGTGTAATGTGTATTTTATTGATTTAGATGAGCCTAAAAAGAAACGGAGTCGGATTTCAAAATCTCCCGTAGATGGATTTATTTCTTCTATAAAAGAGAATATTACTGATAAAAATGAACATGAAATTGAAGACGACAATGAAAATGAAAAAAACAACGATGAACAGCCAGATGAAATTTTAAAATCTTCCATTACTGAAAATACTGAAAACGTCAGTGAAGATGTAGAGACAATTATAACTAATACAAAACAAAAAACTGTCGAAAGAAATAGAAAGGACGCAAATTTTACAATTAAGGATCAATCACTGCGAGACAACAGAGGTACTTATATATTTTTTATTACAGCCTATGCGATGCCTATGCGTAGTTTTGCCTACGTTTAAATAAAAAAATGCCCTAAATTAAGTTTCCCACATGTGCAAAATTGATTTTATCCTCGTACTTGTAGTCTTTTACTATTTATGATTATTATAATAAATTCATTACAAATTTTGTAAAGTATATATTTTTATTTAGATAATGCAGATGATCAAAGTGATACTGGGAGTACTGATGGAGAAAATGTATCTTTACAACAAACAAAATCTATTTTAAAAGAGAGTAACAAGGCGAACATAATCAACGAAGGGGCTTCGACCTCAGGGACGAATAAAAACAATATTAAGATGATATCAAACGTTCCTGCAAAACAGCGCGTACAAACTGTTTATATCAAAAGTGAGTTATATTTTTGTTATACAACTTTTTGAAATTTAAGAGTCCATACCACTTTGTATATTTAAGAGGCTACGGTGAAAATTATAAAAAGTATGTAATGTATGTTATACGTTAATTAAAAAGTTATTATTTATTACAGCTGCCCAAAACGCAACAGATCCAAATGATTCTGGTGAGTATTTTGTAATTAAAAATATTCAGGTCTAATATTTCAATTTTCATTATGTTTATTGAAAAGGTTTGAGTCTCTCCTAATCAAAGTATACATAGCGAGAAGGAAATTAGAAAGTAGTTACAAAAAGTTTAATAATTTTTAAGGACTGAAAAGTCCGAATGCACGCTTCCGCTACTTGTCAAATGTAATAAAAATTACCAAACTTTCAGTTCATTTTTCTTAATGTTTTTCTTTCCGTGTCTAATCCATTTTAATTTTAATTCTGATTGTTCTGTTTGAATTTATAATCTATGGAATCGTGACTCCGTTCCTTTTACTCGCCAAGAAGGGTGCTCCCACGACCTTTCACAATGTGATTTAAACTTTTTCAATGTATTTTCATAAATATATATCATATAATTGACTTAAATTATGTTTTCAGACGTCCTGACAGTGGGAGTATTTAAAAAATGCTATGAAAACATCATGCGAAAATTACATCGTATAGCAACAAAATCAAATATCAATATGGAAGCTGCAGCAAATAATGAAAATAGTATATTACCAGATATGCCAATTGACAGTGTGGACAAATTTGAAGAGTTTGAAAAACTCTTAAAAAAATCTGATGCCGCTCGAACGGAATATGTTAGTATTCTTTATGTTTATACCTACGCTATTATGTTTATACCTACAATATTTTTAGCAAAACCTCGCGCCGTTCTTTTTTTCGTAATAATCTATCGCTCTTACAAAATAAATTATAAATAAATTAGCTCTTTAATATTACCGTTTATTTTTTAAAGGTTTCTGTATGTGTGTGTGTGTAATTTATTATTTACACCTGCTGCACACTTTGATTTTCTTAGTATGCTTATTGAAAACTACTTAATTTCAGAAAAACACAATTCAACACATCGGGGGCTCTTCCGAGGGCGAGTACATTCGGAATGTACTTCGCGAAGTCATGGCTAAGGAAGTTGCGATGCGATACTCATGGTCGGGCCAAGTAAGGCCGACACAGGCGGAAACCAAAAAGAAATTTAAGGACATGAAGATATGTACAATTTTAATAGGTGAGTTTTCTTTTGCAACTTCGATGCAATTTTCCTTACGATCTTAAATGGTTCAATGAGTTTGTTACCCGGCAAAAAAAGTTTTTTTTAAATTAACTAGATTCTATTAAAAAGTCCAACATGAATTAATTGAAAATCTTAACACGAAAACACACGATTTAAAAAGATTAAAACTAATTCATTAAAATCAGTTTATCAAAATTAATCGATATTTTTAGCACCTGATTTAATCCGATTTAATTTATATTTACGTTTTATTAAATCTTAACTCAGCTAAAAATGTTCTTTCCTATTTTTTAAATTATATTTTATACCACAAGAGCCGAATAATCATATGGCAATTCTTAATGAAATTTTCTATACCAAAATTAATTATATGTTATTATATTCTTTCAGATGTAATATCAAAATATCCAAAATGTTCCAAGAGTGGATGTGAAACAAATGTAAGATCATTCTTACAACATATAGGAGAGAAGAAAAAAGATGCCAGATAATCTAAAAACTTACATGTATCTATTACTTAAAAAAAAAATGACTCTTATTACATATACTATTTTATAGTACTCGTAAATTTAGTAATTTATTCAATAAATTAAAAATAAATTAAATAGATGCCTATAATAAATTATTTACACCGATGCTTTCTATCTGGATTAATTTTGATTGGTCTGTAAAGAATAGGCGCGCGAAAATTAACTACATTTGAATTTTTTAAATTGAATTATTTATTTTTAACTATTTAAAACTAAATACTTAAATCAAAATAGAATAAAAAATTAATCTTTTACTAAATACTTAAATCAAAATAGAATAAAAAATTAATCTTTTAATGTTTTGAAAAATTATTTGATGACATCATTTTAACGTGCAGTATAATGAAATCATACTGCAGAATTATATTCATAACCCCAAAAACAAAATATTACGCGCGTAGCACGTTTAGATTTTGCTGGTAAGTTAATAGATCCACCATTGAATTTATAGTATTATTTAATTTAAATAGAAAGAAGTTATGGAACATCGCTTTATTTTAAATCATTAATATTAACAAAAACTATCGGATTATCAACACAAAAATTAGTTTGTAATAACTCGTTAATTTATGGATAAAAAATGTTTATCCAATAAAAGTCTTCAATAATTATAAAAATTGTAATATACATATAAATATATATATGCTCAAAAATTTCTATTGCCAATATCGACTCGTTTGAACTGATAATGAACTCATTATGAATTACGGTTATTGAAAGAACTGTAAAAGAGACAAAGTGGAAACGAACTCATTATGAATTACGGTTATTGAAAGAACTGTAAAAGAGTTCGATAAGAGTACTTTTTTTTCAATAGCGTGTGCTCTTCATGATCAAATAAATAACGATAAGACTACCTTTTTCGAAAATGTGCTCTTCACAATCAAATAAATAACGAAGTCTTTATGAATACTTCGGTCAATCGCGACTAATCAATAAAACAGTAAAATATGCTGTTAACTCGTAGTGAATACTAAAAGAATACTTTCGGTGGTACTTTGAAGCCCGGAAAAGTGA
>JAPYZP010004006.1:0-10753 GCA_030522985.1 Torymus sinensis
ACTACTAATTAAATAGTGAATATTTCACTAATAAATTAGTAGTTTTTTCCACTAATTCAATAGGTGGAGCAATTTTCACTAATTCAACTTTAGAGAGTGACAGCACAATTCAAAGTGCAAAGTTGTCAAATTGAGCTTACGTCAAAAGTCTTTTCTAAGAATGAAAATCCATGAACTTTTTTATGCTAAGAATAACTTATTCATTCGTTATAAGCCGAAAATGTTTTTCTTTTAATGCATCTTTTTTTTCTTCAAGTATTAAATAAAGAATAAAATCTTAGCACATAATATTGACATAATTTATTTTAAAGAATCTCTTTTACTTTTCATTCTAATTCTTGAAACTTTCTTTAGTCCTGAAATTAAAAACTTGCTTATTGTTTTGAATTTTACTGCCCAACTAATTAAATAACTCATTGTATTGTGTTTTACGTCTGGCCATCACTTTAACAAACAATCATAACGAGTTACAATCCAACATTAATTTAATTATTATTGATTTAATCCTTTTCACTTTAATCATTTTCATTCTATTGTACTAAATAATAATCATAAATAAAAATGCATATTTAATTTTAAATTCTCGCGGCTTTTATCCAAGACCCAATCACAAATCAAATATATAGAAGCTCCACATCTTCCGGTCATCACTTTTTTAAGAAGGGAGATTTGTACAATTTATTCAGTTCTCTTTAAAAATTTCTTTTTTCGAAGGAATAGACTATTTGTATAGAATGACCCTTAGCAAATTAAGTTCGTATCTTAAACCACACTTCAATATTTCCAGATTATAAATTATAATCCATTATAAAAACTAAAGATGCTTTATAACAACGAAGATTCGAAGAATGAAACTTAAGAGCTAATATCTGTTATCCTCTTAAACTACATTGTTTTATATAAAAAGCAAAGAATAAAAGATTTCGAGAAATCTTACTTTTCAGTTACTGTCCATTGACCTATATTTTAAAAGGATTTAAACAATTCCTGTTTTCTTTAACTCGTTAACAATAGAATCTGTCAATTTTTTCATATCTTAAGGTCATCAATTATTGCAAATTTAAATTAAATTTTCAAAAAATTTGTAACTTTTGTTGGTTTTATCAACATAAACGCTCATCGTGGAGGATTAAAGACAAAAAAAAATTAATCTCTTTTCAAAATCTAAACTCTTTTATTTGTCTTTCATGTGGTTTCACGAACAAAACTTTAATCAAATTTATTACGGTTTTCCTGAACTCGAATTGATTTATTGTTATTAAATAAAATATTGGCACTTGGCTCCATTGTCCGGCCAGATAGTAATTTGATACAGCGTAATTAAAAAATATCCTCTTTCTTTTCAGCGCTCCCGAGAGCCATTATATAGCGCATATAAGCGAAATATTTCATATACGCCAGTTTTAGCGCGACAGTAAATCCATTATCGGACCGCGCAATCTGCAATCCCCTCCGCTCACCTCCACTTCGTTTTCATTTTTCTTCCTCTCCTTTTTTTTTATATGAATTCGTTTTACGCTATTTTTCATCACACTAACGCGATAAAAAAAAAACCGAGCGAGTCGGAGAAAGAGATTGAAGCCGAACGCGAGAGCAAAGTACTTATCACGGGTGCGCGACAGTATATTGACAATAATTTTCGCGCATTCTCTCGTCATCAACGACGAGGTTGCACATTTGATTATTCATTTATTATTTCAGTATCCGTGTCTTTGCCGAATATAACGTCTCTCGTGTGTATTTTGTGCCGCGCCGAAGCAATACGTGAAGAATGTGTGTCGTATTGACAAAAACAATCAATGTTCCCTCTCTGCACGCGCCCGCGCGCGTGTAATTTTACTTCATAAAAGCAACGTCGAGAGGGGAAGTACAATAACCCTGTCGGCTTCAAAGGCAGAGGTAATCCTTTATTTTTCCTCTAGCTCCGTTCGCGCAGACGTCACGACTCTACAGACGACAGGATAAAAATAGGTGCAATCGAAAACTCATTAGTATAGAGCTTTAATGAATTTGTAATTGTCCTATCCATTGGCTCGATCGCGCCGAGCTTCTGAGACTTTGACCGGCAGACGAGTGCTATTTGCGATATATATATTTCTCCCTTTCTTCTTCCACTCTACACTCCAATCTGTTAAACTTTCATCAACGAAACAGAGACAGCCTTGCAAATAGAACCATATCCACCTCGCTCTTCTTTTTTTATAATATAACAGATTTTTTTGCTTTGTCAAGGGTATAGATACGTAGAGCCGCACGTGCGCCAAAAAAAAAGAAACACGCGTTGAATACAATTAGCAAAAACGAGATCACCGAGAAAGCGTCGAGAAATTGAATTCAATTGCCACCGCTATACCGCGAAGTTGTAATGCCTCCGTGAGGGATCGAGTTTTACTATGGAATCATTCGCTAACGACGTAAAAGTTTTTATATTTTGCAATGCTAATATGACCCGCGACCCACACCGCGTGTCGAGACCTGTACGCAGCCGTCGCTGCGCACTTTCAATTTCAAATATAATTAGAAATATCCGTCGGCGGCGGCGGCGGTGAGTGGATACGAGATACAATGGAGTTTTCACTCCACTTCTTTCCGATTATATCATCGGTATGTATCTTTTACTGCGAGGGGCAAATCCCACGAAACGGGGATGTAAAGTTTTTACTGGCGGCGCCGCTGCTTTTTTTTTATTAAGTAAAAATTCATTTTGCATTCGGGGAGATAAGGGGGGAACTCTCTGCATTTTAATGCCCCTCTCGAAGTTACAGAAGGCAGTTTCCGAGTGATATTCTTAACAATTCAAATGTTCAATGAATTTTTATAGTTTTTTTATAAAAGGAAAAATTATGGCAAAAGTTTTATTAAGTTCGTATATTACTTATTTTTATTCTTTTATGTTACGCTTTAATGAACTCCACGAACGGCAAAATTTAAAAAGACGAAGAAGCTTACGCTCTCTTTTACCTTCTATTATGTCGAAGTTAATTTCCAATTCGAATTATGTAAATTTTATAATCAGCTAATCAAGCGAAACCAAAATAACCCAGGAAATAAAAAAAAAACGTTAAAACCTCCTCATTAATTTCAAATGTACTGCAGCGTCAGTGCTCAAGAACCGCTTTAATATCAATATAAAATCTACTCTCCCCGCTTTTTACGTATGCAGCGTTACGACTATCGGAAGCATCGGACGATAAATTGCGGAACTGTAAAATTATTCCGAACCCGTTACCCGCCACCACAAATCTTACCTGGAAATCCATAGCTCGGGCAGCACATGCACCCCTACACATATACCACCGAAAATATCGCGATGAAGCACGTCATATAAGCCCGCGGGGCGAGCGGCGGCGCGCGTGCAACCTTAATTCGTCATCGTAAACACATGACGAAGCACTCGCGGGGCTATATACGACGCGTGCGCAGAGCGTCGAGCGAAAAATCCTCCGCAGCGAAACATTCCTTCTCCTCTCTCCTCCTCCTCTCTCTCCGGCAAAAGAGAAGAAGCTCGCGACGACACGACGACGGCTCTCTTTGCTCGCGCGCGACCTCACGATTTGCTTGCGCGGGAATGGCAATAGGCGACTCGAGCGCGCGCGGCTGGGAATGCCGACGACGACTACGTGCTGCAGCGGCGACACAACGCGCGACGCGACTCGGATTCGCCCCGGAAGATTCCCCATTGACGAGCTGCAGGCGCGCGCGACAGAGGGAGATAGAGATAGAGGGACTCAAAAAGAATTCTACTCGTACAGACGACGGCGACGGGTGGAAAGGGAGAATTTTTCCTTATTCTTTCGTACCTAGGGCTGAGCGAGTTTTATTAGATAAGAGACCGAAGGAAGAGGGAGAGAGAGAGAGGAAAGGAATGCCTCCCGGTCACGCCGGCGAATTGACGAGCCGACGACAATCGTTATTGGATTGAGTTATAGGCCTGCGCGCGACTACGTCGTTCTCTTTTTTTATTCGCAGGCACCGCTGCTCTCGCGCGTGTTTGTCTTTTTGCGGCAAGAGAGGGCGAAGCGAGGTTTGATTTATGGAGAGAGCGCGAGCGCGGGGAGATTAATTCGTGTATCGGCAAGGTTTATAGGGCTCTTACGGACGGGGGCGGCGTAAGAGACGCCGTTTTGCGCGGCGTTACTTTGCTGTTTATAGCGGCATTAACGTTGTGTGTGGGTGTATATAGAGAAATCCTTTATTGGCCGCTGCTGCTGCTGCTGCAGCTCCGACAACATTATTATTATATATGTATAAGAAAAACGTTCGTTTGATATTATTAGAGGAGGACATTATTAGATATACAAACTAGCGTTCAAAATTAAATTTTTATCTGTCTCGCTCTTTGTAAGGCGCATTAAATGAAACGCAGCGAGGGAGAGTCAGAGTCGTCATTCTTTCTCCGCTACGAAGAGGAATAAAATTAAAAACCGCTCATCTTGTTCGATGGCCGCGAGCGTGTGCGCCAGGTGAGACTATGGCCGGCGAGTAAGTAGTACTGTAGTTGAAGTGTATTCCTATACTCTTGCGCAGCAGCAGCAGCAGCAGCATATAAACGCAATTTATCAAATGAATTCTCAACTTCATTGCGAGGAGTTAACGCGCGAGCTACTTCAATTACCCGGCAGCCATGTTATTCTTACTTCGCCTCTTCTCTCCTGTATACCTACTAAACTTCGAACTTGGCTTAATTGTGTGAGTCTCTCTCGGTCTCTCTTCCATTGTCCAGAGAGTAACCAACCACGCGGAAGACCGGCCGGTTAATACGTATACACCACGCGCGTGTTGTAGCGACTGCCGGGCTAATCGCACGAAAATTTCTCCGCTGCTCTCTCGGCAAAAAAAGAAAAACCGAAATACGCGCAATGGAGTGTTCCAATTAAAGCGCGGGACGAGGAAGCCGAGCGTTGCCTCGTGCAGTGAAACTTCATAATGGAAAACGTCGAAAAAAAGTAATTTCAACTCTCTTAAAATTTCCCTTTTTTCTCTCTCTCCCTCCCGCGGCCCTCAAAGAAGCGCGTTTATAACTCACTTTGAAATCTACTTAAGTGACCTATATATAGCCGCACGCGCGCGGTGCGGTGCGGCTGCAGCGGTGAGGAGAGAACGAGAGGGAAGATGGAATTCGATATGACGTAGTTCTGGAGTAACAGACATTACAAAGTTTTCGTTACCATTTGCGCGACCGACTTTATACATCGTCAAGTTCTCCGGCTGCTGCTGCTGCGCGCGCGGATGTATACGCGCGAATAAGCGGAAATTGGATCGTAAAGAGAGCGCACGCCCGGACTTTTTCCCCCTCTCCACACCCCCTCGCTCTCTTTTTTTTCTCAGTGGTGCAAAGCGAAAGAGAGCGAGTGAGGGAGAGAGAGGGCAAGGCAGAGAGGAAAGAGA
This sequence comes from Torymus sinensis, assembly GCA_030522985.1. NCBI lineage: Eukaryota > Metazoa > Arthropoda > Insecta > Hymenoptera > Torymidae > Torymus > Torymus sinensis. The sequence goes on from JAPYZP010004006.1 coordinate 5,389, forward strand.
GATAAAGACAGAATCCACAGTCACGGCTTTCAATTCGCCTCGGTTTCTTCTCAGACGACGATTCTCGCTCGTGCTCTAGCTCTCCCTCTCTCACTGATATCTAAAACTATTGTAAAGAGACTCTCAAATTGTTTTATGTCTTCTCGCATTGACGCTTTTTTCCCTCGGGCCGGTTCCATTATGCGCACCGACGAGAGAGAGCATGAGAAGGAGGGAGAGAGAGTGAGAGAGAGAAAGAGTCGAGCCGCTACTCGAAAGAAAATAATCAATGTTCTTTGACTGCTGGAAAGTCGTTCTTCAAGTCGAATACTTGGAGGTATTCAAATTCTTTTTATACTATCCGCGAATGAAGAAATGTATATGCAGCGGCATTAGTAATGCGAGAGACTAGCTCGTGCAATAATCTCCAATAAAAATGCCTCGAAGAACGAGAGAAATGCAACGATTGTAGAAAAAAAAAACAACAAACACGAGGCAAATAAATAGCGTTTTAATTTTGAAAATCTCGTTAACCAGTTTACAGTCTAGTCAAACATTGGAATTCAATTGCAATTTTCTGCATTCCTTCTTCGTTTTATTTTGCTTACTTTGGAGGTTGTTCTTTTGTTTTTATTTAAATGATAAATATTTTTAAAACTGTGTAATCGCTTTTTCGTATTTTTATAATGAAAAATAAGGATAAATTTTTCGAATTATAGCTAGAATATAAAAATAAATAAAAATTGTATCCCACATTTTTTTTGTTAGAAACTTATTAAACAAGACCCTAAACAATCGCTTATTCGAGCTTATACGAGATTTTATCTAAAATATATCTTGGTCAGGGCGCCTGTATCAAGGCATTTATGAGACCTATATAAGCCTCAGAGTCTGATAAAGCTTTTGTAAAAGAAGAAAAAGAGAGACGATTCCTTTTTATCACTGTTAAAGCTGATAATAATGGGAAGTTAAAGGTGATTGGATCTCAGAAAAACTTTAGGCAAAAAAAAAAAAAAATTTCCCGCAGACAGTGCCAAACGTTTGATTAACGAAGTTTCACATTCTATACCCTCACCGACATAGCTTTAACTAACGAAAATAAACCATTAAAAACTGTAACCCAGGCAGCAGAAAATAAACTTTCACGTGCGCGAGTTGTTTAGCCTGTCCCAAACTCTCTTTACCCCATAAATAAAGTTAATGAATATCAAGACCCACTTTGTACGCAGAATAAAACCGCAAAAACTCGTGAACTGACGCTACCCCCGTCACAGCTCGCGTACCCCCGCTCTCGAAGAAAACTCTATGCAGCCGGGCCCCCACCAACAGCAGCACCATCCCCCCACCGCGAAGACCTCCATGCACGCTGCGCGACGCCCTTACCTCCTCCTCCCCTGGCGCGAATTCGCGCACGCCTCGTTAATTATGCAACGTTATAAGCTCGTTACAACAAAAAGGCTCTCTCATCCGCGCTTGCCGGCCTCCTTCGCCGCACCCCCTCCCCTCGGAAACAAGATAGTTAAACGCGAACCTCGCTCTCGGAGGCATAAAGGATCGAACGACACGGGAGGTGGGGGGGAAACAGCCATTTGCGTGTCAATTTACAGTCGCGCCGGGGCCAATTTGCGAATTGCCACGTGCGAGCGCGTGAACAAAAAACTGGGATAGGCGGCGTTTTTTTTCTGTTCCATCGTCGCCGTGGTTATTGGCGGTGGGCGGGAGAGGATTGGTGTTTTCGCGGCAGCTATTAGAAGCGATTAGAGCGGCCGCGGGTGCTGGCTATGCAGCGGTGGCGCGCGAACGCGTGAAATTAAAAGCGGGGAGTGAAAAATGGCAGTGATGCGAGTCGCGCGCCAACGGCGGCGGCTTTGACGAATTTGAGCATGTTAACGAAAAAAAAAATAGTTTTTTTTGCTTTTTTGAGGGGAGCAGTTGGATGGGTTGGACAGAAGGGTGGTTACAGTAAGCGCGATTATTGGGCCGTATGTATAACGAATTTTAATACAAAATATCCGTTTGTTAGTATAATTTTGAATTATAAATTGAAATCGTACTTATTACAGACATACGTATACGTAACCATCAGGAATTCAATTTAATTTACGAACTCGAACAAATGTTATTTCAACATTTATTTCGATGAAACGCAGAATCATTATTAGTACACAAACATTTCGCTACAATTAACCTAGAAAAACAATAACTAACGCGAAGGTAAATTGATATTAATCAACAAGCTTCATTTGATTTTAACTCATTTCTCATCAAAATATATTATGCTGTTTATTATGCTCCTCTATTGTAAATATCACTACACGATAATTATATTATGCGAAAAATACTAAACACGTGTAATATTATACGCGAACAATAAAGCATTTATTTGAATGGTAATTTGGAGCGTTCGACACATTCGAACTTCTCTTTCTCCTCGCCACGACCCCATAAAATCGTAAAACACAATGTAATCAATGCCGATCATACTTGCAGATAGCCAACCTCCAGCGCTTCCAACGCGAAACTCGCGCAGCCATCTTGGCCAATCTTCGCTATCGGACCAAGGAAATCGCGAAACGGACGAGAGCCAAGGAAAAGAAAAGACAACGAGTGTGCCGGTCGGTATATATACGTATAGTAGCATAGTTTCGGGAAAAACTTGGCCGGAGGGCGTGTAATTGGAGGCGGGGTGGATGAGACTATCCGCGGGGGAGAGATTTTCCGGAGTTTTCCGAAACACGATATTTCCCACGCGCGCGCTCGCGTATACCGACAAATGCATCGGATTTCGCTCGCTCGGTCCCTCTCCCTCTCTCTCTCGCTAGTTTCGGCTTCTGACGGCTCCGGAGATTCGCCCTTGTATTTATAGTTTTCCGATGCAAGCCCGCGCGCGGGCTTTCGCAAAGCGCAAAAGTCATTATCGCTATTCTTCGTTAAGCATCGCGCGCGCGTGAGAGTAATTTCGTTTTACGGAGCCGCTGGATCAGAGTGAGAGAGGCTGAGTTTAGTACCGAAGCAGGGGTTAGCCGCTGCAGCGTGCGTTTGATCACCGAGGTTTTTTTGAATAAAGGGAATTGGGAAGCGGATGCGGTATTGCGCAGTGTGCGAGTTAGTTTTGGGGATTTTGGAAATTGGAGTATACAAATTTGGAAAGGGGGAGGATTTTTGTTTCCGAGAGAGCGCACTTTACTCGTATGTCTGTATCTCGTCACGGTTCGTAAACTCTGGGAAATATATCTCAACCAAACTCGTGCAAGATGTAAGTTTGTGTTTATGACTTAGGGAGGGGGATAGTAGTGCGCTTGGAAATTTCGAGGAAATGACTTTATCAAGGAAATGCAATATTTACATTTATCTAAAACTCCCTCTTAAATGTAAGTGGAATTTATCAAAAATAACTTTACGGATAATTTACTTGATCCTTCAAAACAGCTTATTAAACTACTTCAACTATAAGCAACTTATTGTTGTTAAGAGTAATTAATTGCGCGCAGCAGTAGTATAAACAAAAGTTAATTAACATCAATGCAGCCATAATTAGTTTTCAAAGTTTTTAGATTTAAAACGCATTATTATTGAAAACTACACGACACTTCAATTGCATGTCACATAAATATAAGAAATTCCTTGACCAACCGCGAAAAGCTCGTTACCTACTCCTACGAACGAGATTACAAAAATCATAATTGCGGAAATTCGTTCCACTTAACGGCGGAAAGTGTGCTCAAACGCTTAGCGGGAGAAAAACTGTGATGTGAAATTCAATTGCCTTTTTCCCCACATTTATCATTAGCATTGCTCTCGCTCTCGCGCGCGCGCAACCGTGGAGAGAGAAATGGCGTAGGCGGGTGTGTGTGGGTGAGCACGAGCCATACTCATTCCCGCGGAAACTAATTGTAAAAAATGTAATAAGAATCGGAAAGGCGCTCAAGAATTTTGCCGGGCGGGCAATTTCGGTCCGCTTCGTAGTGAAAAGCTTTTCCGAGCTAAGTGGGGCGCTCGGACGCGCTTCTGAAATAAACATTGCCGCGATGAATAAACAGCACGAGAGCGAGCGCGCCCAAAAAAATGAAAAATTAAATCTCACTTCGAATGGAAAAAGAGGGAGAAAGTCGTCGTCGCGCATCCGCCAACTTTTGAGATATTTGGGAAGTTTAAATGGCTGGGAAAAAATTAGGACGCATCCGGAATAAGTGCCTTATTAGCCCGAAAGAGAGAAGAGAGACAGAGGGGAGGGGGTGAATAAGAAGAAATGTCATCTGCCGCTCATGCTTATCACTTTTTAAATCTCTTTATGCAGGCATATTTTTAAGGAAAATTCAATGTCGTTTCCTTATTTATTTATGCTGTTTATTCTTAGAAATAACGGTTGGCATTTAAGTGTTTTTGTTTTTTTACATTTCAACCCTATCGTAATGATAATATGTTAAAATCAGATGGATACTGCAAATATAGTACTTAAGTAATATATCTCTCAAATTATAGTTGGTTTTGCATTTACAATGAGTAGAGTTTACACTTCAGATATTATACAATAAATTCCTGTGCGAAAAAATTATATTTACTTTTTGAAAATATTTTATATTTGGTTTTGCAAGCGTGAGAAAAAATGGAGTACCAAGAAACCATTTATATTTTAATTAAAAATAACAACCTTACAAAATCTTTTTGTATTATTGAGTTATTGACATAAACATTTTATATCGCCATTAACCCAGTTTTTTATCAATTATTTATCTTTCAATTATATATCGAATTTTTTTTAACAAATAAATGAATGAATGTTCTGCTTTAAAATTCATGAGTATACGATTTTAGAGAATAAAACTCATATTACCGAAAATAAAAATGTACCTTATAATTGTGAACGAAAAAATAAAAAACAAGATAAAGAACAAATTTTCTGTTATTATTACTATTCACATGGTATAATTTCAGAAGAAAACGGCTTGATGTATAGAAAGCGAGTATTTTCATGTTCAAGTCTCAAATGTCAGCTGCAGATACTAAGGTACTATGTTATTATATCTGTTATTATAATTTAAAGAGGAAATGTTATCGTGGAACTAAAATTTGCTAAAAAATAGCGTCTAGGTACAAATAGATCATAAATTATAAATTATACGTCGTTATTATATTTTTGAATGATACTATTTATTTAATAATAGACGGTATATTAAGACTGTTATATTTTTAAAAAATATTAAAAGTATAATTGCATTATTCTTCATTAAATGTATTAAATATTTAATTATTTTGTCAGTTTCAATTCTTTTATAATGATATTTCAATAACTTTAATGAATTTTCAGTAAACTAATTAAATTGATTTTATATTTATATTATATTCCTCTCGTGTTGGAGAAAATTTATAAATCCATCTTCAAATG
>JAPYZP010004007.1:0-11885 GCA_030522985.1 Torymus sinensis
TTTTCCAAAAAATGGACTTATGACGTTATGCCTCGAAGCCACAGATATGTTCGCTTCTTGAATGATTAGAATAAGTTTCAAGGTATCATATTTGTTTTAATTCTAATATAGTGGAATATCGATAGCGCGAGACTGAATGACGTCTCTGCTAAGTGGATAAAAATAGTGCTCACACGTGTTTATAAATATAAGCGTATGTTTAATTTATAAAGAAAAAATGTTTAATTTAACATTATGCGAATTAAGAATTATCGTTTTATTAATGTAATAAAACATTTCTATTTTAATACCAAGGTATTATTAAGATCGTAAATTGTAGACTTATTTAATTATTGATTAAAATAATTAACCTTCTTTTAGCTAGGATTTTTTATAAATAGCGTGGGTTTGAGTATTAAATATAAACAAGATTCACACAAGTATAAAAAAAAGCATTGCATTAATTCTGGTAATGAAAAAACTAGTATTTTCTGGAACTTGTTTAAATTCTAAATTGAAACGATTGCAATTTATTGACAAAATAGAGGTAATTAACGTATAAGAAGATTCAAAGGTGAAATTAATTAGAATCTATTGCATTGAAGTAATTCCCGTAAAATTCTTTTATCAATTACGGCATAACAATGAATTTGGAGCTAGAAAGGTCAATTCACTCTTTCTGGCAGATAAAGAGAAAAAAATTGGTTCCTCTCACGCCGGCAAATCACCTCGCCATGATAATATCCCCGGACGACGTGCCGCAGTAGGCCAGCTCGTCGCGCTCGTCGATGGCGATGCAGTTGACGCATCGTCGCAGCTTGCCGACTTTCACGTCGACGCCGTAGACTTTGCGCGCTTCCGGATTCAGGCGCCAGACTTTCAGCGTGCGATCGCCGCCCGTCACGAAGCACTGGTCCCGTAGATTCGTGCGGCGCAGGGCGTACGCGTTGCCCGCTATTTCCGTGCTGGCGAACGAGCCTGTGGGACGGTCAATGAATAAGGAGGGGACATTTTTCACGAATCGATCGAATGAGCCTATATAGTGTGAGAAAGTTTGTGGATGGAATGTGTTGGCTGGGGTGAGGAGGAATTTCAGCGAAAACACGGAAAAGTGTAAGGAATGAGGATGGTTTTTAATTGCAATATATATATAGTGGAGTGCGTGTGGCCTTTCGAGTGGTCTTTTCTTTTTTTTTTACGGACGTGGTCTTTTCTTTTTTTTTTACGGACTGGGATAGGCCAAAAGTTCTCGATGAGTTTTTTGCGGCTAATCCGCACACCTAAAGGAATTTTGTAAAATATTCAAGAAAATTATTGATTTTTTTTTTCAATAAGTGATAAGTAATAAAACAAAGTTTCAATTTTTAACCCTGTATTGATGTATCGTTATTTTAATCATAATTATTTATACTTTCTTTATAAAACGTTTTTGACGATTAGTGTGTGCAAATTTATGTCTATACTCCAATATAGTGTCTGGAAATAATCGAAGTAATGAGTTATATGTAGAAAATACGATAATCAAATAATTTAAGTGGTCACTTCGTTATTATCGAAGAAGTAAAAAACAAGAATTTCGATGTTTCACTCAAGCAGCAACTGATTGAACATCAAAATAAACGAACAAAAATAAAAGTACAACAGCAATTTTTTAAAACTTTCCAACTTTTCCCGAACACTTGAGATTCCTCCGTACAATATCTATATACCCACGGGAATTTCCTACGACAAACACCAACATAATTCTTCCTTATCGCCGCAGGCAGACTTCTCGTCATTATATCACTTATATACACGCTCCAATAACCCATAATATATTCCCCACCAAAAAGACGATATATCGATACACCAAAACTCTCCATTCCCAATCGAATACTTTGAAGTCATAAATTATCTATTATACCGCATATAGCGTCGTTCTTGTTGACGTCCCAGATGACGACGTTGCCGTCGTCCCGGCCGCCGAGGCTTATCAGAAAATTGCTCTCGCACGAGAAGGAGACGTCCTCGACGCGCACTTTGTGAATCTCGTGGCTCGCCTTCATCCGTCGCTCATGGTAGTCCCAGATGATGACCATCGCCTGCGAACGTGTAGGGGAGAGTGGGGCATGATTGTACACTTCATTTGAGACCAGTACAACAACATTTTTTTTCTCATTGCAGTCTTCAAATTCTACGTTTAATTGAAGTAATTAGATTTTTTTAAACAGATTTCCCAAATCTAAAATTTTTTACTTTGCGGTTGCCAAAGAAGATTTAATTTTCCCGTGTATTTTAAATGGGACATTGATGAAAAGTCGATTTTTAGTGTTTTTTTACTCGTATGTAATTCAATTCGAATTTTGAGATTGAAAAAAAAGAAAGTTTTTTTTTTTCGTTGAAACATGTTCTCAATAGAATATATGTAAAAATAATATTGATAAAATTAGGACTATGTACAGTTATACTCCATATCAATTTTTTCCTAAAATTTACTGCAACTAGATCAATTCTCGTAATTGAACCTACATTTCTCGTATGATGTGCGGGAATAAATAATTATTCAATTAGCAATGTAAATTACGATTGCAGAGACCAAAACGCAGAACCAAAAAGTGCAAGTACCGCTTTCGAAACATATTTCTCTATATAAAAGCTTATACTTAATCTTCGCGCATCAGATGGATGGCAAACACAATTGGCTAACCTTGAATCCCAGGTGATTGATTTGCCCGGAGGCAATGAACTTGCCGCACGGCGAGATGCACATCGTCGATATTAGATTCGTGTGGCCGGAGAGGAAGCTCTGCCTGCCTGTGTCGATGTGCTTGATGGTCACCTTGTTGCCCATCGGGTAGACGAGGTGCTGCTGGTCCGGGTGCAGCTGCAGGCCATTCTTCGTCAGGCCTATTGGTTTTTAATGATAGCGTATTTTGAAAAATTGAATTTTTTAGCTATTGTTTTGACGGAAAGGTTAATGTTATAAAAACAATTATATACTTGTGATTTTTTTTATTTAATATACTTAATATATACAAAAAAAGTCAATGTTGAGTTATATGTTACATACCGTCGAAAGCAATGATTCCACTCAATTCGAGATCCTGAATGTCCATTGTTGCGTGAGAATAAATAAATATAAATAAATAAAGGAAATTTCGATAGCGAGCGTGAAAGTGGATGCTGCTGTATCAAAGCATTCGAAAAGGCGTTCCATGTAAACAAGTCGTCATGGTAACGCCAAGTCAAGAATGCGTCTAATAACATTATAACAATGGACATATTAAGTACCTACTTGTGCGAATAAAATTTGTTATCTAAATGAAAAATATATGTACAGTTTCATGAAAATATAATGTTTCATTGTTTATTTGGTTTTTTGTGTATTATATATAGATTCGGGAAAATAGTCGCTCTTTATGACGGTTTCGTACACGTCACTTGACTCGCATAGTCAACATACAAAGCGCCAATAAGCGGGCGGCAACCGTCGCAACAATAACAGTTGCATTCAAATTTCGAGGCGTGTGTTAACACGCGAATACGCGCTAACGCGTCTCTCGCGACTAAACTGCATATTTTTATCAAAAATGGTGCAAGAAGCAGCTGACATAACGACTATCCTTGAGTAAGTTCCACTACAATTATCCACTATAAAATAATCGCTGAAAATAATGCAACGCTTTGACAAAGTTTTCGGCGTCGTTCCTAACCTCTCTTTCTCTCTCTGTGTTGACACAGCAATCTCAAGCCTCTGTTCTGGAAGAAGGGCAGACTAGAAACTTTTACGCACTGGCCCTTCCAGTCGAAGAATCACCAGTGCAATCCGGAAAGCATGGCAGCAGCTGGTTTCTTCGCCATCGGTGGAAAAGACGAGCCAGACCTGGCTGAGTGCTTCATGTGTCGGAAGCAGCTCGATGGATGGGAACCCGAGGATGACCCTTGGTAAGTGTTGCATCTGATCATCTTCGTAACGGAGAGTTTGTGCAGTTACTTTGCAGAACAATTAGTAATATAAGTGGTTGGCTGGTAATATTATAGAAATAGTGAAGTGTAGGTTACGTTTGACTAAAATTTAGATCATTTTTTTTCTCAATAATAAATTGAAGTTACTTTTGTTGAATCTAAATTATGTACCAATAAAATATAATTCTACAAATTTAAATATTATCCAAAGCTTCAGTTTTTAATGTTTAGTGATATAGATTTAAATACACTTTATTAATATATTAAGAAATATCAATTAAATTTAATAAAAGTCTTTTACCAATGTCACTAGAAATGACGTATTATTATATCCAATATTTGATGTTTTTCAATTAATTTAATATATTTCGAATAACAGGGAAGAACACCAGAAACATCAACCAAATTGTCAATTTATAGCTCTTGGCAAACGTGACGAAGGCTCTTTAACAGTAAAAGACTTATTTCAATTGATGCACAACCACTACAATCAAAAGATAGTACGTATGATTATTAATAAAAATTTCTTTCCTGTACATAGTTATCGATACACATTTAATTTTGATTTTCATTTTTTAGGATCTAGAATGTGAAAGGATGATAGAATCAATAAAAAAGGAATCGAGAGAAACGACAAACAGTATACCAGATATTTATGAAGCAATGAAGAAAAGTGAAAAGACTGTAGACTAGTTATATACACGTTAAACATAGGTTTGATAAGTAAGATAATTAGAATTAATTTTATACATAACGATTAAATAGAAATAAAAAAAAATAACTTTTCTTGTAAGATTCAAAACAACACCTTGTGGTCTCACAAAAAAATCGCACCTATCACATCAAGTATAGGCAAGCTAGCTCCAATGACTTTAAGCCACGATCCCTGACTCCTAATCTTGATTCCTACTATCTCAACAAATCAGTTGAGCCAATCACCAGTACTATCTCACTCCTGTCATTTTTATCAAACACTCGTCCATCCGATGAACCAATTCAGCTTTGGAAATAGCACCATCCATCAATTCAAACTCATCCTCACCAACAACAGCATTGTTACCAAACAAAAGAAATGCAACGTGGAATCTTCCCCGCGTGAAACTCACAAACTGTCGTGACTGTTAGTGTCCAGCGACGACAGCGGTTCTTGCTCTTCCTTAGAAAAAAAAGTCTATATAAGTATACGCGAGCGAGATAACGGCAAAGCAATCTCCCCGAGCGCGAGGCGTATACATATCGTCGAGGCACGAGCGTCCAAGCCGTCTTTATGTTATCGAGCTCGTCGAGGCATGTGCGTGCCTGATATTGTATATATATATATATACACATACATGCAGGGTAGTTTGACGAATCCGATTTTCCACTATTCTTCATTCAACGCTCGCCGTATATGCTTCCGCACGTTCCAGTCGTGGCTCCGATACGTTTATAAAGGCGCGCTCTGAGGTGTATCGCGTTCAAAAAAGTTGTGAGGAGTGGAAAGGAAAAGCCGCATTACAGCAGCAGCGAGGTGAACGACAACGTAAACAAAGAATTATAAGCAGCATAGTTATAGTTATTGTCGTAAGTACTCGCGAAGGAGATGGACAAGAGCGAGAGCATACCGCTACTGGAGAACTGCGCGACGACAACCTCGAGACAGATCCGATGGGTTCGCAGCAGCAGACGACGAGGTAACGAACAACGCGCGCACGCTACCTTCTGCCATAAGCCGCCTTTGTCGCTCACATACTCATATTCCATCCGATTGATAACAAATATATACCCGATATCTGAGCCCGCGCGCGCTTGGGTGTGTGTGTAGATATATCGCGACGATCGGCCGCATGATAACAATATATACATACACATTGTAACAATATATCCATACATTTGTAACTCTCGAGAGACATGTGCGCACGCTCCGTTGAGGGATCAGTAAAAGGAGAGGTAATTGCGATTTCGAAAGGTCATAGTGAACAAAAGATTTTTGCCATTTTCAGATTTAGCCGCATTTGGCTGCTTAATAAATTTCAAAAATGATTATACCTGTATCTCTTCACTGCTATTCTAACCAAAATAAGAAATTTTAATTTAATATTTCGTTCATTATGAACGTTCGGAATTTCAAATACGTAAAAGAAGGGAGTTTGTGAATGTATCCCCCCCCCCCCCCCTCCAAGTTGGAAATTGTTGAAATCATTAGTAAAAATATATTGACTGTCTTGCAAACTAAACAATAGGTATCTGAACTTAAAATCTTATTAAATATAAAATTATAAATGTAGAATTGTTTTGAAATTGCTTTGTTGAAAATTTTCATTGAAATTATGTTCTCCATGTACTGTTAAAAGGAATTGTGCGACGGCGCGAGTCTACGCATATTGGTGATGTATAATGCGCGTGCGCTGTCAAATCTAAGTTGTAAAATTAATATCTATGCAAAAAAAAAATTCTCGTACGATAATGATTTTTTTTTATTTAATTTATTTCAAAAATATAATGTTTGAAGAAGAACGCTGTTATTTGGGACTTTTATTTTATTCTTATCCAAGTAATTACCTAAAGCTAGATATCATTAAAGGATTGTTGACAATTTTTTATTAGCGCTTAACGATGACAATGGTATATTGTGATTACAATGAAGTTTACAAAGAAATTTCATAAACCATTTTTTAAAAATTGTCATGCTCCAAAGTTTAAACGATTAACTTTAAAATTGAAGTCAACTGTAGATGTTTTTTACTTCGACTCGACATATGGTACTGCAGATTGTTCGTAATTTCTTAATTCTAAATTACGACAATCAAATTTTTGAATATAACAATTCATCTATACTGTCCAAAACATCCAAATCATAATGATTCATTTCAAAATATCTTTATTATATCACTATTCAAATTCTCTTAATAAAATTCGATGTTTTGGATAGAAGGTGAATTGTTACATTCGAAAATATCATTTATATTCATTTTAAAGTGAATCCTCTAAACCTTGGACCACCCCCCATATTTATAAGATGCAATTTTTAAAATCTTTTTTTTCATATAATGACATTATCTGAGTACAAAATAACCAAATAATATTCAAAAACGTGTATTTTATAATTTTTTTCTTTACCTTTCTACTTGTCACGTATACATTTGCAAAATAGGAATATTTATGGCTATTTTTATGATAATAAACCTATCGCAAGGTCCCAAGACAAAAGTACATACATACTTATTTTTATCACCATAAGAAAAATATTTAAAACAGCGATAAATTTCGTCAGCGAACGATTGTTCTGATATAGATATTTGATATATCTATACTAGGTACCACGTCTGTAACTTACACGAATTGAATGTCTAAATTTTCGCATCTTACAGTCGCATTATTCTTAATCTACAAGCTATTCTGACTCAGCTTTTTATTTACGAGAACATTTATCTGCTGGTTATTAGTTATCATCCATAAGCAGATAAAGATACATAAGTAGTTTTTTTTTACTACACAAAATGTAGTAAAATATGCATAATTTTTATTTTTAATTTTATCTTAATTTTGTATATATATAACTACTCCAGTATTTTCTAGAATTCTCAATATTTTTATTTGAGAATGACTTTTTATACAAAAATTGCTTTACTTTTATTATAAAATAATCTTTAACATGCTACCATTTACCCATCTTACAAAACGCGATAAAATGAACTGCCAATTGAAAAGAATTTTTCTTATTGATTTTTAACAAGATTGAATGATCTAGAAAGCTCATTTTAAATTTAATTACGACAGGTTAAAAAATATCAATATTTTATATGATAACGTATTAGCGTGTTGATCTACATTGCTATATATCGAAAGTTACAGGTTAATGATCATCCGCATGACGCATTGTGTTCAGTAATTCAGGATACATGAAAATTTTTATCGAGTTCAATATCGTTAAATATCGGTCGAACGGTTATCATAAATGATAACCGTACGACCGATTGAGGTGATGATAGATCGAGTAGCCGATAATGAAATTTAAGTTTAATTATGACTGCATTTCCAATGTGGTTATGAAATTCACGAAGCGAAATTGTGTCAGATTTTTGAATATAAATCGATGGTTTCTAATAAAAGATTTTTATTATTATGGTTATAAATATAACAATTTAGATTTAGAAACCTTTATTGGCTCGTAAGAAGCACAAGCCTGCGATTTCTTGGTTTCACTGTTCTCCTCCGCTCAATATCTGTTTAATATATATAACATTGTATTATGAAAAACTCAACTTCAGTCCCTTGTTTATATGTAAAAACTGATAAGAATTGTTTGAAGCAATTCTATTTATATCATCTATAAAATGGGTATATTCAAAAATTACAATATTTTTACCAAAATATTTTGATTTTTTATATATATTTCGGAATTTAGAGACGCGTTATGTTATTTAATTTTTATAAGCAAATCAAATGTAAGAAACTTGTACGTTTAAAATTGTTGAAGAAATTTCGAAATACAAAGGTAACTTGTATATAAATAATGATAAATTTATTTACTTATTAGATTAGATATTAAATAAAAACAAATTTAATTAGATAAATGATGTGATTTTATACTGTATCATTCAGTCTCATTCAGACATAATTAATGGAAGATAGCAGATAAATTCGTCTGATGCATGTCAATGCATGCTAATCAAATCGAGGAAATGCATGCTAATAAAATCGCAGCATTTCCACTTAAGATTAACATCGACATTAATTATTCGTCGTTGACAATAGCAACATAATCATGGACATTTTCAACTTAAAAGTTGACAAATAGTTCACCAATCCTTGGTTAACATTTCTACCAGGAAACGGTACATAGTTAATTTGTATTTTGATATATGCCACATTTTGATTTAAAAGAAAAATTCTAGTTATATATGATTTTCCAAGGTGAAATCCGTATGCAAAAATCAACCATAGGGGAGACCCAGGCAAGACGGAACACCCAATTTTCTTTGATATTATAATAGGTGACACTAAAATAATAGCGAACATTGATACAAAACAACACTTTTTACTAAATACTAGTATTATTTGAGGTTGATAACATAGGTGAAATTCCTTTTGAGCGTCGATTCTTACGATTTCATCAACGTAAGTAAACGAGTTTATTTTGGGTTTCGCAGATGCGCAACTCACTTCAAACTTTATAGGGGTATTATATACCTTATTTATATTTAAAGAAGTCGGTATAATTTAGTTATTCATTGTATTAGATAATTATTTTTAACAAATTTTAAAAAGTATTAGTGCCGTTCAAGACGACACGGGAAAAACGGCATATATGCAAATACAAGGAAAGCTGATCGTGGCAGTTGGATCGCCACGAGTTACTTGTAAAGGCGACAGAGTTAAACCATAAGAGGGATTGTTATTATTACTATTACTGCACACCATTTAAAGCTAAACTATTTAATTGCTAAACAACATTCCTAACCCATTTTCTCAAAAACTTTTTTTTACTATTACAAAGCTTCCTCTAGGAGGAAGGAAAAAAACCGTATACAACCGTACAAAACATCGGTTTTCGGACAATTTTGACAGTTTCGTGCGGTTTATTGTACGGCTATGTACGGTTTCCTACAGTTTTGACCGGCTTTGTTTGGTTTGGTGCGGTTCCCTACGTTTTTTATTTTCACTTGAAAGTTTTATTATTTATATGAAAATTTATGACTCGTAACAAAATATATGAAAATATATAAAAACATATGTATGTTTAATTCTCATCAAAGTGACGACTAAACCCGCAATCACGATTTGAAAATTTTCGGCGCGTGGTTTTACTTGTTTATTATAGTATATAAAACGAAGATCCACAGTTGAAGAGCATCTATCAAGTGGACTACTTTTTCTAGAACAACTTATACTTTTTAAGAAAATGGCAAAAAAGTCCTCTTAAACCTTAGCCATTTAACGCAGAACCGATCGACTCAACATTTCAAAAAAGAAATTGAAAGTAGAAAGAAAGAGCTTTCATTCCCTCTTTTGCAAATTAAAAAATGTCGATTCCTTCTAAAGTTATAAGGGTTTGAAGTTGAACGTCGAAAAAGCATAAAAATGCTCTGAAAGTCTGGGTAGCCGAATCCTGTGATTTTTGCATTTTTATGCCTTTTCGACCTTCAACATCAAACCCTTATAACTTTGGAAGTAAGAGACATTTTTTAATGTTCAAAAAAGGGAATAAAAACTTTTTCTTTCTAGTTTCAATTTCTTTTTTGAAACTTTTTTGCCATTTTCTTAAAAAGTATAAGTTGCTCGAGAAAAAGTAGTCCACTTGATGGATGCTGTTCAACTGCAGGTTTTATATACTATAATAAACGAGAAAAACTTTTTCAAATCGTGATTGAGGGTTCTGTCGCTACTATGATGAGAATTGCACATATCCGTATTAATCCGTATATAAACGTAAGATAATGTAGACAACCGTAAGATTCTTCAAAACTTACAGAAACAGGGTAGAAGTGCCAGTCGTGGCAGTGCCAGTAGTAACTAAGTACCAATTAAGCAACGAAACCTAAGTCTAAACTGTGGATCCCTTCCAGAAATCGGCATCTTCTAATGCCAGTCTTCGACCGTCCCCTTTTACATAATCAATTATGATTGTTATCGTAAGTACAAGTAATATTCATGCAATAGTTCCGTCGCAAAGAATGCTATAATATAAGGAGATGACTGATTAAAAGACTCGGAAACGTTCGGGGAAAAAATGAAACGATTGATAGCTATTAAATCAACAATAACTACTAAAAGACGGCTCATGCAGAAAACCTTTAGAAAGATTAGCAAAGGTCTTGTATTTTCCGAATATCTTAACCACAAAAATAATTATGTCAATTTTTTACCATCTCATAGTTTAAAGCAAAAATTAGGTTACTTAATTTTCTTTTTAGAATTCTTTTTTAATTCTTTTTAACAGGGATTTTTTTGTTTTTTATTGTTTTTGTTTTTACTCTACTTTTAGTACTACTATTATATAGAATTATTATTTTAAATAAATTTAATAAATATCCAATTCTAGAAATTTGGGTCATGTTACTAACTAGGAGAGTATCAGGGATCCGGATCACGGATTTGGCAAAACTCTAAGATATGTTTTGATGTACAAATATGACGAAAGCCGCAATATTAGACCCTAACGCGCCAAAAAAACTCAAGTTCTGAACATTTGAATTTTATTTTGAAAAACCATTTCTAAAAAAGAAAATAAAACTAGATAAAACGAGCTTCCATTTGCTTTTTTTTAGAATTAAAAAATATTGATTTTGAAGTTGAGCAATGTAAATGCACTGTTAAACCACTAAAATTGTCGGTTCGATTTCGTGCATATTTTGGTACATTTTCGTTGTTCAACTTTAAACTTTCATAACTTTGGAAGAAATCAATATTTTTTAATTAATAAAAAAGCAAATGAAAGCTCATTTTCTCTAGGTTTATTTTCTTTTTTTGAAAAATATATAAAAACCAAATTATTATATGTTGTCTAAAAAACGTTTATAGTACGATTGTTAAAATCTATGTATATGTAATACCTATCAGTTACTCATTAATTTAAGTACAAAGTTCTCAAGTACATGCATAACTACAAATCTCTCTAGTGTTCTAAGAAACAATTATGAGCCAGAGCATTAAATATCAAACGTATTTATATTTTGAATAAAAAATCTGTTTTAAGAAATTGTTTGCTATTAATTAGTATTTCAGCTATAGATAACATTTGAACTTCTCTTTAATAAATAATCAAAGTTAATGTATGAGATTTATTACTTTTAATCTTAAAAAAGTGTTGAAAAAATGAAATAATGATAAACTAATTACACGAAATAAAATATAATTACGCATATACTTATTGCGTGTCAAATTAATGGGTGGGTATCGAAAAGGCGAACGTTCACTTCGTATTTGCAGCAAAATATCTAATTTTTTTGCTCCGAATTACGTTATTTACTCATGACTTT
>JAPYZP010004008.1:0-11478 GCA_030522985.1 Torymus sinensis
TTTCCAGGCTCTCAATCGAGATCAAATCTTATTTTATTGATTAAAATATCTACCTATAATTAAATATACTGTAACTATAATAAACTCTCATAAGGTTTTCACACTATGTAATTATTTTTCTCTCTTATAAAGTTGTGAAATCTATCTAAAAACACTTTTTACAAAAGCTAGGGCAGGTATTAGATTCTCTCCCTAACGAAAAAAAAATGCAAATAACTGTTATCAACTGTTATGCACTGTTAGGAAATATAATAAACTGTTAGAAACTGTTATAAAATATTATAAAAGTTTAGGTTCGAGACTCATATTCCTATTTCCCGCCTAAAAATTTTAACTATTTCCAATGTATTGCTAGGACCATGGACGAAATGTGTCTCATAGGTGAGCCATTGTATTGACCATGTATGGGAGAAATATGGCCACTGTGCTCTCGGTCATATTTGACCAATACATTGCTTATGGTGTGGCCCATGTATTGGATATAAGCGAAGCATTGGTCCCACCTACCCACCCCAATTTCCCATACTTCCTTATATACCCACACGGTTCCTATTTACCTACGTGTTGCGCCACCAGGCGTGCGACACCTAGGGGCGGCTGGAACTACATTATGTATACGAAAGACCCCAAAAGTACCACTTGTCCAATACATGGGCCACACCATAAGCAATGTATTGGTGAAATATGTCCGAGAGCACAGTGGCCATATTTCTCCTATACATGGTCAATACAATGGCTCACCTATGAGCCATATTTTGTCCATGGTCATAACAGTTTATAAAAATTATTTACAGTTATTCACAATTTCGTTAAATCAATTTCGTTAAATAGAAACGCAGGACTGCGGAGAGATTATTCATAATTTTTTAACAATTTGTAACAGTTATTGGTGGTTTCTAACAGTTTTTAACAGCTTATTTCAGTTATTTACAGCAATCGAGTCCGGAATTCCTTTGCACTTTCGGACACGGTTTCCGGCTTGAGGATGATGAAGAAATTGTCATAAACTGTTATGAATTGTTAAAAACTGTTATAAATTGGAATAAACTATTAATAATTTCTACGCGCACCCTTACATCTGCAGTCATGATTTAGCGAAAATGTAAGTAACTGTAAATAATTTTTATAAACAATTATAAACTGTTATAAGTTGTTAAAAACTATTATAAATTGGAATACGCCTCTCAAACCAAAATTTTTATAACAGTTTATAACAGTTGGTATAAGGAAGAATCCGACGTTGGTAAAAGGTAACATCGGGTCGACGTTCACCGATTGTGGGAGGTGTCACGGAGGCTTCCGTGGAAGATGAGGATTCGCTCGGTCAGCATAAACATAACTAGTTCGCGATGCACTCATATAGTAGCATCGCGACGTTAGCTCAGTGGTAGGGCGCGGGACTACAAACTTCGGGTCCGTGGGTTCGCGTCCCACGATCTACCAATGAGCTAACGTCGCGATGCTACGATGAGCGCGTAACACTTGCTTGTTTATGGTGATTGCATCAATTCTTGATCAAAATTACGTACTTTGGATAAATGGTACTCGAATGTATATATAATTTCATTCTCATGTACGTTTCAAATTAGTCATTATATTTTTTCAGCAAGGGGAATAAATTCTGGTATTCATTGAGAAGTCTTTTGCCTTGATTAATCTCCTGTACTTGTATTCTTTTCCTATATAATATCTAAAATTCTGTCTATACTGCATACGTTGGATCAGTGCAACATTGCTCTATATTAAATTCTTCCATATTTTTAAGATAATCCGACGGTTAATAGTTATACCACAACATTCGAACGCGAAAGCGCTAAATCAGAGCTCGGTTTCAACAAGCCCATTGGCAAATATTACAACTAAAATAACGCAAATCACGCCGTAACCTCTACCACACGCTATCAACCCTCCCTCTCTTTCTGTTTCTCTTTCCTCAACCTATCAAAAACTTCGTGCTCATTCACTTTTCGTCTCTCTCTCCCTCTGGCTCCTCCCCTGCATCGGTCCGATATCGTTATCCAGCGGCTTTTCAATATTCAACGCTATACGCGCGCAAGCGACCCCCGCTGGCATCGCGTTTCCCCGGCACGTTCGCCGTAATTCCGTCGAAGCTGCCGTCGTCGCCACCGCCGCCACGTCTCTCCTGTATTGTACAACGGAAATCCCCCGAAGACCCTATTGCACGCTCTCGCGTGAAGCAAAGCCTGGAAGATTAGAGCTGCGGGAACCTTTGCCCCGAGGCGCGCGCGCGCACACACTTCGAGGGCCGCTGCTGGTGCAGTGCAGGTGAGAGGCGCGTGCGACAATGCGCCGTCGTCGCGCTCATTTCTCATTGTTTCACACGCACACGCGAGCGCGAGTTCACACGTACAGGGTGTGCGCGCTTTTTGCAAGCTTGAACTGTCGAGGCTGCGAGGATTAAACGTGCTGCTGCTGATGCGAAGATTGATGGAAGTTAGGCGAGCGCGTCCGGAATTTCATCGTTGTATATAAATGGAGAGAGAAGACTCGCGAGCGCGCGTTTAGGTGATTTGAACGTGGTATACGGGAAAATTATATAAGGATTTATACGCTGTGTACAATGCAAGGCCGGGTGTGCGCGGCAGTATGTGGGTTGACAAAGAACAGCGTGACTTGCGCAATTCGCGTATTTGCCTGGAAGGGTGGGAGAGGTAGAGCTTTTTGACAAATAATAGAGTATACGGTTTTCACACGTCATTTATATAAACTCTCACGTAATGTACATTTTATCGGGTTATTGGGATTATAAATGATGTACACGTCTCCAAGGACTTTCGGAGAATGTATTGATAAATATAAATTTAGGAGAAGGATGGTAACTGCATTTTATGGATTATATCACAAGAAATTTTTTATTACAAAAATCGATAAATTCATTAATTTCTTAATTTTATAATGTTTCGTGCGAGCCTTTATGATATTTTAATTAAATGCAACTTTTACACATTACTATTAAAAGAAATTTTCTATAAGTCTTTTAAATTTTGACACTGAAATTAATTACAATTAATATTGTTAAGCTATTTTAAATAATAAATTGATGTATGCATGTGAATGCATTCTTGCATTATTTCCTAATAAGAATGGATTTTATTATAATTAGCATAGAATAGAGAATGTCCTATTTTTCTATTTTAAAAGTGGTACCAAATTTCTCCTACCCATACGCCAAATCCAACTAATCTGTTTTATTTTTGTTACCCTATATGGAATTCGAGTATCGAAAATTCGCAGTCCTACACTTCATAAGAAACTTGCAGCTTCCTGCTATCCTTCATTATACAATCGCGTAACGGAACGCCAGCTGTGCAGTCCTCTGAGCGTCAAAATATGCGCGCGAACCGCGAAGACGTCAGCGACGCGCAAAACTATCATCACACAGCGCAGCTGCGAAAGCGGGTGCTAAATCGTCGCTTTAATCGACGGGCCAAGTTTTCCCCGAGACGCGGCTAGTTTCGAAATTTATCCGCCGCCTTCGGTCAACTCTCCAAACCTCTCTCCACGTTTCAGCGAATTAATATGCGTCCGCGAGGGAGCTACGTGCCGGGAATGTGACGCGCGTGCGCCATATGTACGAATCGCGGCGCAGTGTCTTGAGGATCGAGTTGAGTGTATCGCCGCCGTCGCCGCGCTCTTCGGCAAGGGAATTATTAACGCTAAGTAGGTTATCGGGGTCGAGCTGTGGAGTGCGAATGGTCGTGTTGGAGCCGGAAAAATATATTGAAAACTTACTGTTGATATGGTTTTTTCATAAAATCTATATTTTCGTTTAGAATATAATACAATGCAATACAATACATACTCTTGAATTGACGGCAATTTTCTAAAATGTATCCTAGCACTTATTTGCAAAAAATGTGTAGTACGTTGCATAGTAGTAGTAACAGACAAGTATGGTAGGACATCGAGGTTCAGCTACAAAATTTATTTTGACTGTAATCTGTGTACAAAAATAAGTACCAGCTTCAAATATTTTCCAAGATTCTCGTCAAATTTTCAACATCGTTAAGATTTTTCTCTAATGATTCACGGCTAATAATCAATTAACGGATATCATATTACATAGTCCAAACATATAGCATCACCTGTAAAAAAAATCATTTATTCTCAAAGTTTGAAAAAACGAAGATTGCTTCACTATCACGTAGCGTATCACTCATTTTTCTATAAAAATTGTTTTAAAACTCTGAAAAGTTTTGCGCGACAAGTCCCCCGAGTTAATTTATTTTTTCTTTTTAATAAGAAGGCATAGTGCTGCGAGTGTCCCACTACGGTTGATATCATGTAGAATACCGTAGGGGTAGAAACAAAGTTTGCGCGTGGGCGCACTCGAGACTTCAGTAATCAACTTAGCAAGCTGAAATTTGCTAGAAAATTTTAAGCATACGTAAAAGCGCCCGAGAACTCCCGTTATTAATGCAGCTTGAGTTTCTAACATTTCAAAGTTTTGTTTACTTGCCGCGCCGATTGATTTTCTTCTAAGGATGTTGCCTGAAACTCATAAGAGATGATTAAAATTTCAACGCAAATATTAAGCTGCCTGTGCGAATTTACGGACACGGCATATCTGTATAAGTTTCTCGGACTAACATTGACAATAACATGTTAGATATTGTTTTGTAATTTATAAAAAAAAACTAATAATTTTATTATTACATATAAAATCTCTTTTCTTAACTGTTACGTATAACTATTTACAATAACATATATAATTTTTAGGTGGAAAAAACAATTTTTGAAAAACAAATATTGTCAACGTATAATAAATATTAGAATTATGTTAACACCTAACAACTATAGGATCTAAATAGTAGTTTTTGCAATTGTGGGCGTAAGTTGATGCGTGAAGTGAAATTTTCGGTACGTGAAGTTTACTTCACACACCGTTATACATTTTTCGTGTGTGAAGTTGAAAATAGAGCATGAAGTTAAAAGCCGTGTGTGAAATATACTTCACTCATGGTCAATGATCGTGGCGTTTACGTGCATGAAGTGTACTTCACACACGACTTTTGACTTCACGCACCATTTTCTACTTCACGCATCTCGGAAAATTTACAACGGTGTGTGAAATAAACTTCACACACAAAAAATTTCACATTACGCACACAATTGCAAAAAATATAAGTAGTTTAAAAAACGTTCAATTCAAATTTTTCAACATTGGCTTCCTAAGCTCAACAAAAACTTCAAAATCTAATTTTTATAATATTACAAACAAGGAAACATCATTTTCTCAGGATCTTTAACTAAAAATCCAATTCAACCGTTACCGATCGTTTACTTATATATAGTTATGTAACACGAACTAATTCGTACATATTCCCCCTCATACACTCCTCTAAATGTTCCAATCTACATAGGCGCACTACTACGTGCACATACTTACATGGCTAAACTTCTTCCACCCCTTTAAACTTCCTAAAAAGTCAAACCGGAAAGTCATCGGCCTCGCGCGATACACGCGACTTCGCTCTCTCTCCGTCTCTTTCCGCTGCACGCGTCCATAAAATTCAAGATGGCCGAGGAGGATCGAGACGTGCCCGGCATTCGAATTTGCCGCTGGGTATATACATGTGTATGTATGTATATATAGATATATACCTTACCCTCTCGAATCATCGGAATCGAATCATCGAGGAGAAGACGAGGTGCGTCGGTCGGCCGGGTACGAGAGGAAGGTACGTATAAGGAAGGAGGGAGACAGGAGAGGAATAGATGGTACGGATCGCAGGGTACAGCTGATTGGAACGGAAAATGCTGCCGATCGGCGGAAAGAAAAGATAGGGGTTGTTGGAGAATTTTGCAGCGCTTTTCGTGATATTTTTTCAGTTCAAACAGATGTAGCTAGTATCCTATACATATGTAATAGACGTAAAATCGGCTTTTATAATGATTTCCGTAAAGGTAAGCCCTTGTCATGAAATTTGAGGGTTTTGAATACCTTTAGAATCCGTAACATCTTTTCTTTTCGAATAATTTGATAAAATATTGATGATCATTTAAGAAACACTTGAACAACAAACAACATAATTTTTTTGTTTAGTATTGTGTATTACAATAATATGAAAAAGTGAAGAAAGAAATAGTTCCGATCTAATGAATTAACTGATACTTTCGTTATGAACTTTAACTTTGAAAATTGGAATATTTTCGTTTATATGTATTAATGAAGTCATGATAAATGGTAAAGTACTATTCAAAAGTAATTTATATCACAATCTCAGGTTAATGAAATTTGAATGAATTTCGCATTGTTAGTATTTCTGAAATATTAAATATCTGTTTTAATAATAACTATATACCATTCAATTTGATTAATATGAATTTCTCGGTAATTGGCATAGAATTCAACATAAGTGTATATCGAGATATGAGTATTAAAAATAATTTTGTTCAGCTTTAAAGTTTTCTTCACCTGTCATATAAAATTTGACAACATATCTTGAACATTCAAATATCTTTTCCAAAATGCCAAAAACAATACAACATATAAACTCTAAAATTGACATTCCTGCAATAAACAAGTAATTCGTATTTTGATTCTACATCTTCGATCCATCTCTTATAGTCCTCGTTCGTATCACCTTTACAACACAACGCCTCTCTCTTCCGCTACATCAGCTGCGACATATCCCTGGAGCCTCTCCAGCGACACCCGCGACATCCTTCTTTACCATCCTTGCACAGGAGGATACACTCACGTACATTCGCTTTTAAGGAGTTCGTCGACCTTTACTCTCCCCACCAAATTGATCCATTTGTTTGCCCCTTTGGAATTCCGGCGCCGGGTCCGTATCGCGCCAGACAATCGCTTCATTAGTCAGGGGGTAATGAGAGGGGTAATGAGAGCGCGGTCGTGTCTTCCCGAGGAAGCGCGTGCGAGGAGTTTTGTTTGATCACGGGGGCTGTTAACGCGCTGGCAAATTGACATACTCGTCTTTTTTTGTGTGCGTATAGAGCAACGAAGGAGCAGTTAAGGCGGTTATTATATCATTATGGTATTGAATGGGAAAACAAATCGCTTGTTGGGGGTTTAATTTTGGTTATTATTGGTGCTTTTGTCTTTTTTTTCTAGGCAAAGCTGTGCTTATTGTTAGTATAGAATATGTAGACATTTTTGTAGAATCTCTAAATTATATGTGTACGGTACGAAGTATCAGAAAAGAAATAGTTTCAAAAATATTGAAAATTGTAGTTTTACAGGAACAAACTTTTATAAAAGATACAATTGAAGGAACTAACATTTATAGAACTAAAACAGTATAGTAAAAACAATTTTTAAAACATAATTGCATATATTTGAAATGTTAATAAATCGTAATCAGTAAAATTGTAAAAAGCAGCAATTAAATATTTTTCAGAAAATTCCCTGCCCCTTTTGACAGTAAAGATGCCTAGCATACAGTTTTCAGGCAGCCATCGGCATCACTTTGCCGCGTAAAAAATTACGATTCGAAGCACCCAATACCACTAGAAGCAGGTAAATCGCGAATGCATCCACCGAAATTTCATCCGAGGTTTATCACCTGTGGTGTCGATGTCACGATCCGACGGCCGTCGACTTTTCGCGGTTACGCCCCTCCTCTCAGGCGATGCATTTTTGATGGCGATTACAGAGCGCACGCGAGCCTAAGCATATATACGCGGGGGCGTCAAACTTCTCTCAGCTCGCTCGCTGTTTACTGCGTCTCGTTGAAATTCATGGTTATCCCGCTCTGCGAGGAATAGATGTGAGCATAGGTACAGTCTACTGGGAGGTCGGGGAAAAAGGAGCAGCTGGGCGAGGGGGACAGAGAAGGAGGAAGAGAGGCAAAAAAAAATACGGAGCTGGCAGTTTTTGAAATGTACACCGCGTGCCTTTGGGCAGGGAGTACTGGGATTTGAGGTGCCCGGGAGGTTGGCACATTCGGGTGATAAAGTTTTCAGCGTTCTTTTTGGGGCGTGAAAGGGAATAGGGGAGTATCGATTATTTTCTCGAGATTTTTCAGTAATGCAGCGGAGGTGTTACTTGTGTGGTTTGAGAAGAAGTCGTGGAATTATTTTATTTTCGATCTTGAATTGAACTGGAGATGTAAGTTTATTGCATTGGAATCCAATGGGAGAATGTGATAACTAAATTTTTCTGGGAAATTTCGCTGAAATTTCAAAAATAGGTTTCTGATTGGAATGCGATGTTATGATTTTAGAATTTTAGAAGAAATTACGATCGATTTCTCAAAATCTTTTATAACATAAGGAATGTTAGATTATTATATGAAATTTGAATATATTTTTATGATTTTCTACAAGTCTAAAAATATATTCGAAGTGAAAGACGATGTCTGAGATTATTAAATTATAGGGACCGAAAATAGTAGCGTCATCTGAACTAAATATATTATCTGATACGATTTGCTTAAAAATGTAAATTTTTTCTGTCTTTGCTTATAAAAAAACCGTCACGGGAATTATGAAATTATTATATTTTTATTATACGCAGTTTTCATACAATGGGAATTTTATCATGTATTTGGTTACAAACGCATTAACTAAAATGGAAAGTTACAAAACATTCAGACCGCCATTTTAGCCCGAGCTTTCAGCTAAAACTCAATCCGGTGCATTTTATAAGTTTAGAAAGCTTTTTGGAGCTTTCGAACCTCCGTAGGTTATTCAGTAAATATATACATCCACACCGTATATTACTTATTTGAAAGCCCATTTTTTATCATTCAGTAATATCATTTGCTGGGAGATTAATAGATTATTAAAATTAAAATCCTTACACGGTTACCTCATTATACCTATCTGTAATTTTCATCGAACAAAATATATATCAGGCAAAAATAAATCAATGTCCTCATTCCGTTAATCAGCATACGTAATTATATGAAGATTTACTCGTTCCTTCATAATAAATCGGCTTAGCATTGTTAAATTTCCACCTGCCACGCCGCGCCCATTAAACTGATTTCGCTGATAAAATAATAAAACAGTACATTAAAATATATATATACAATCTATGTGTGTGTGTGTGTGTGTGTGTGTGTGTGTGTGTGTGTGTGTGTGTGTGTGTGTGTGTGTGTGTGTATATATATATAAATAGAAATCACTCGCATGAGTACGGGGGGCAGTTTAATAACGTCCATAAATCGATTTGACTTAACGAGCGAAAGCCTCCTCCCCCAACCCCTTATTCCCATAAATTTCCGCGACACTTAAAGCCCATCCGCCCCCATTTTTCTCTCATCATCCGCGTTGAGATTCGCGGTATGCAATTTTGATGCAGCAGCTACGCGGCCTTTCTTTTTCCGCGCTTGCCTTCTCTCTCTCTCTCTCTCTCTATCTCTCTCTCTCTCGCCTCTCTCTCTCTTTCTCTCTCACTCATAAATTTCTCGCCCGTCGTTTTTAAAGCGAGCGCCAAGTCCATGGAATAAAACTCTTGCGCGCGTGCATGTGCAAGTATCGGATCGACGGCGAGAGGTTTAATTTTACCTTTTTTTCGTTCATGTCTCTCTCTCTATCTCTCTTTCTCTTCTATTTCTCCCACGCTCCCCTCTCGGAATTGAACATGCGCTTCCGAATATTCCCGCAAGTGCGCAGAATTCAAATGAACGCGCGAAATTTTCCTTTGTTCCAGGATCGCACGAGAGCTCTTTCATCTTTCTCTTTTCCATCGTTTTATTATCCTTTCCAGGCGTCTTCTTTTCGTTCAACGAAATTCGATTCAAAATTTTGAGCAGATGTCGGTCGTCAAGTGGTGGTATGACTTATTCTTGATTTTCAAAGATTTCAAGAACTATTTGATTTAAAAGTACAAACCTTTTAATAGACTTTTAAATGTATTTTATACGGTTAATAATGGAAATTATCTTGTAATTATTTTATTATAAATAAGTAAAATATTTCATTGAATACATATTTGTCGAAATATTTTCCTACAAACGCTTAAAGCATTTAGAAAAATTTTAAATGTTTCTCATTTTTTAAAACAATGTAGTATTTGATACGATCATTATCTTTATTTCGTATTCGAAATCACGAATTCTATAAGATTATATATATTTGGTAAAACTTCGATTTTTATAAAACTTACATTTTTATGACAATAAAGTTGAATTTCATTCTTTCATAAAGAAACTACTACCATACGAATGAAACTAAAAATAAATTTAATTAAATTAATCAAACTACTTACAGCTATACGAACAATTCATACATCTTCGTGCGGATATAGATATTATACAAAGGGTCTAATTGGATCGAGACCTTTATAATCCCTCGAAACATCAATGTACGTTATTACAGGTAATTCGCTACGTTATTATCCATGTGCAGCGAGTTTCGATAATCTTCGCCAACGTTATACCCCCCGGAGTGAAGCAGAGAGAGAGAGAGAGAGAGAGAGAGAGAGAGAGAGAGAGAGAGAGAGAACGCGCGCGCTCCAAGTTCTGCCGTTGCTATTGGGAAGGAGTTTCTTTACGGGTTACAGTGGCGAATCGCGTGGAACGTTAGCGAAGCGCAGAAGAGGAGAGGGAGTGTAGAGGGAGGAAGGGATGGCCGTAGGTTAATGGAAATTGGACGAGGCAGGTGCTTCGCTATATTTACTGCTATTTGGGTCATTAGAGATTATCAAGCGACTTCATATTTCCTTCGCCGCGCGTCCGTCTTTGATTTATGACCGCGTTATTATACGGCATTTTAATTTCGTCGCTTTTAAAAGTGGAAAATCGCTGAATTTTTATTCTTTCCCCCTTGCACATTCATTCATCTAAGATACGTAGCTTGTAATAGTTATTGACCCTCATTCATCTATATTTCTGGAAGGATATATTCTTTATATACAATTCCACTCTTGCTTCCCTCTTTACTTTTCTCGTGTAACTTTAAAATTCCCGATATTACGTGTATATAGATCGCGCTACCAACCTATTCACGATCACCTATATGATCAATAACGAAGGGCTTGAATTAGGGGCGGAGAAATTCGCGCCTGATACTCTTCATAGATTAATGTAACGCCGCGGCGAACCGTATAACGGGTATATATACGGGCGCGCCTTCGCGGTAAGTATCGCTCGTCGGGCATTATAAAAGTCCCATAAAAGCCCGCGCATCGGAATTCGCGGGACGAGTCATCAAAAACCGGGCGCGCGTTACTGCCTCGCGCGCCTCTTTACGACCGACTTTTTGCTTCTTATATTTACATTATTCATTGCTCCTCCTCCTCCTGCTCTCTCTCTCTCTCTCTCTCTCTCTCTCTCTCTCTCGCTCTCTCTCTCTCTCTTGCTACGATTTTCCATTCTTTTTTCGCGCAGCGAAGCGCATGAATTGCAGATAAAAATCGACGGGTGAACTTTATCGGTATTATTATTATTATATATATGTGCAATTCCCCCGAAAATGTCTCCTTATCCGGTCACAAAAACGACGAAAAAAAAATGTTGAGGCACACCTCTGCTATAAATTTTTTCT
>JAPYZP010004009.1:0-10747 GCA_030522985.1 Torymus sinensis
GTGCGCACCGCTGGGCGTGCCGGCACTCGCGTGCAGACCGCCGTCCTTGTTAGAGCCGGTGAGCAGGCCCCCAAGACCGGCCTGCGCGTGGTAGCCGCCAAAGTTCACCCTGATGCCGCCTTTAGTGAACTGCAGGAAGGGTAGCTGTGGAGCAGATGATACATAAGACGTTAGATCAAAGGGGTTGTTTGGTTTTAGTTTGGGGTTGGGTTTATTTATTGGGTTTGAAGTACTTATGGTTTGTTTGTAGAGCGAAATTCAAACTTTCATACGTCTAATAAGGATATTGGTATATTTATTATAGTAGGGGTTGACATTATACTTTGGACATTATACTTCAAATTATGTTAGTTGTGCGCGCCTTCAAATAGACAACCAATTACAGGTTGCTGTATCATCTATGCTCCTAATTCACCGAGTCCGAAAAAAAAGTTAAATTCTATTAGACTTTTGTAAGATGTATTGGTTCTATCGGTTCAATTAAAACTGATAACTTCGAATTCAAATGTAATAAAAATAAATGATTATAAAAAACTTATATAGACATTTGATGAACATTTTTTTTCAATAAAGTAATTCCTCCAGTTTTGTGCTGACTTTTTGATCTTCAAAAAATTGATTTTTGCGTTTCTTGTAATGAAAAATACCAATATTTTCCAAAAATAAATTTTATATAAGCTATTACAGTTTTTTCTACCGAAAACGTCTTTTTTTAAAAAAAAGCTTATAACTCACAAACTGAATGGCCTACTGTTTTGAAAAAAAATCATGATAATGCAGAATGTAAATAGCTATAATCTAAAATTTCAATCCATTCTATCAACTAGTTTTTGAGTAAAAATAGAAAACTGAAAAGAAATGAGTTATTTAGGTATGTCCAATGATTACGGGAGTAAAATTGAATTAAACGCTTTGAACTTTTTTTAGGGGTGGATTTTGGATATATTTCGGTTGAGTACTTCGAGCAAAAGAATTGATCCATAAATTTAAGATATATTTGAGTTAAACATTTAACCTTTTTTTTAAATCGTAATTTCTCAAAAACTGCTCGATGCATCAGCTTGATATTTATAGACAATTTTGTATGTGATATAGATAATATGTCTGTGAATTTTCATCAAGATCTACAGTACGCACGATAACTATACAGTAAAAAGGGTTAAAAATCGTTACTTATTGAGGCATTTGATATTTAAATTTTGCGTCGCTCAGTCGCTAGTACGCTAGACCGTGTAATGCTCAAACATTTATATCTTACCATTAGACATTGGCTAATTAGACATAAGCTTTTTCGCTTAAGTTCTTAGCTGATTAGTCCAAATAAAACTCAGAAAGTTTGGAATTATGAAATATTGAAACTAAAAATATAAGTCATAAATAGAATTCATGGCTTAAAATTTGGTTTTGTACAACAAAAAAGTATAAAAATTTTAGCTGTAGTTAACAATAAAGGACTATGAATAATGTTCTGATTAAATCTCTATCCTTCAAATTTTCGTATTGTAGGAATAAACCAAATTAAATACAATCCAAGTTTCAATAAAAAATATTGGATAAATTTGCGTATGTTTAAAAGTAAAATAAATTTTAAATTCATATAATATTTCAATATTAATTGTATATATAATTCAAGGTAACGGAAGAACGCGCGCGGCGCGCTAAACTTGCTGGTAATGAAAATAAAATATACTATTTTACATGAAGAATCAATAAAAACGTGCTCCAGGAAGTTAATAATTTTTATAATTATCATCACATACTCAAATGAATAATGGATTTTTTTATTTACTACGTAATACCATCTGATGCGCAAATGATTTTTCGTACGTGATTCACATTTTAGAAAAAAAAAACAAAAGGAACGCGAATAGGTTTTTTATATACATAATCATAGATCGTAAAAGATATAGGGTGACGTGATTGACTCAGTAGTGATAGACGTTCCCACAGTGCACCGTAAAGATAATGAAAAAAGACTCTAAACTTTATTGACAAACAATATTTTTGCCATAAACGTCGTGGAAACTAATAAAATGGACAGTAGCACTGATCTTTAAAACATTGTACATAAATCACGACGAATTTCCTACAGTTAAGGTAGTTTTTGTAAGGAGGAAAAAGCATGAAGACCAAATATCAAATCTATAAGCTTGCAGCAGTAGGCAACTTTCTAACCGTGAAATTTCACTTATTGAATGCACATACGGACACTGCAATAAAGGTGAACATGAATTAATCATAAGATCTCACTCCATACGAGTAAGTGTCAATCTAGTTATGTAATGAATATACGAATATTATTGCATCATAAACATTTTTAAGGCACTATATTGTTTGCTGAAATAGAAAAAATCGTATATATCTTGATTGCAATGATAATTACTCTAATAAATCTCGCATGATTTACGAAAAGCTTAACAACTGTCATTACCACCGGCGCGATCGCATCTAAAATATTTCGTAAACGCCCAAAATTCTTGTGTTACCGAAAAATCTAGCCCCGAAAATATCCGTAAATACTCATTACACGCCTCGATGTAAAGCATGACTGTGCCGTCTTAAATAGGTCGCGTGCATACCGCACGAGTATCAGCGGCTCTCGAAAGGAGCGTATATATTTTATTATATCCAGCGCTGAAGGAGACAGAATAATTTTGCCAATGATTGCCGGTATCGCTTTGACAGCGCGAACGTGCACGCGCCTGTCTGTTATTACACTCGCCGTGCGACTAGTCGATGCACACACACACACAGACGTTTTCACGTATATAAAGTGCGGCGTCGTTACTTTTCGGTCCTTTTTTCGGTAGAATAATGGCCTTCTACTTAGCAGGCGCGAGCTGACGTTTAAATTTGACAGCCGAGCCCTGCGGGAGACGCGTGGGCATTCTCGCGCTTTTACTCGGGCATATTACCCGTCAATACGAAGTCGGAGAGTTGCGGCACGCGAGGTGGGGGCGATGATACCGTGTGATTTCGAGCGCATTATGTTGGTAATGAATTGAAATTAATAAGATTGTTGTCGGCTAAATGACGTTAAGTAGCGAGCGTGTTGGTTGAAAGACATTTTACTTAATGTAAAGCTTGCCACGATGAAAGTGAAATGACGGAATTTATAATATGCGGATATAATTACGTGTTTTTAATAAATATTAATCAAATTGCTATGAGTTTGTTTTGGTGCATTTTTGAAGAAATAGAGAATTCTTGTAGTATATTCGAAGTAACTAAACGCGAACGCGCTAATAGGAAATTTTTATTTTAATTTTCTACAAATTGAAGGAGTAAATAAACCTTTATAGGAGAAAATTGATTGAGGAAATACGGAGAAAATAGAATATGCTATTAGGAAGTTGCGAGCTACAACTGCGTGTCTTACTGTACTCGTCTGTTTCTACTGATATACTCGTTTCGGACTAGTTTTGAAATACGATTATTTCCTCAAAAATTTCTTCTTTATTGCGAGATTCAAGGAATTCGGTGAAAAATACCTTATATTTCAAGTAATGTAGACTTTAACGGCTTTACCAGGAAGCGCGAATTCTGACTACCGTGACCCGCCCTCCTTGTTTCATAATTGATAGCCTTACAAAACTTTCGTTTGCTTTGAAATTGAGAAAATGCTCATACCATAATCTAATCGTATATACAATTAATCTCGACGAGTACAAATATATCCGAACCAACCCAAGCCCCGAATCCTCATCAATTCGCTTTAATTATTATTAAGATACATCGTCGAAACTTTAACCTTCGGCACCTATTACACCGCCGAGATTTCTGAGAAACATCGCCCGGCACACGCGAATGTATCTCAATCTCGGATCTTTCGGGCCGTAGATAGCTAACTAGGTGAAAATGTAATCCGACCATAAATTCTCGAGGCGTGTGCCGACACGCGCTGCGGTCGCGGAAAATTGCGGCAGCCACGAACAAACGCAAGAGAGAGAGAGAGAGAGAGAGAGAGAGAGAGAGAGAGAAAAAAGTCGTTTCCTTGTACAAGGACTAATTTCAAACGACTCATTAGACCAGGCCAAAAGTCTATTCGGAAATTTCAGTCCCTGAGCGTATTAGCATTCAAGAAGAGATATACCGCCGTTAGGAGCATAAGGTAATACTCGCGAAAATGGATCGAGGAAGCGATCGGACGTGTGATGCGTGGACTAGAAATACAATTAAGTACGATTTTTTGTCGAAGCTCTCAGGGTATTATGAATTACGTAATGATAATTTTGCAATTTAATAGTACTTGTTGTTCGACGCCGTTCAAGTGCCCGATCTCGTGGAAATTACTTTCACTCTTCACTTTTATCGATATATGCATAATTTCCTCCTGTGTGAGGTAGGTTAAAATAAAATGTTGAAAGCACATAGAAACTGTGTTATAAACAAAATGCAAGGTTTTGCGACGTTAATGCACGAAATAGGTACACGTGTTATAGTAAAAGTTTGATGAAAACTTTTTAATTATTTTAATTAAACTTAATTGCTCGGTAAACATTTTATATCTCGAAAGTATAGATTTTTAATCCTAAATTGTTAATTCAAGTAATTTTCTGGAAACCACTTTCGCTTTCGTTTACTGTATGGAGATTTTTTTTTTATTTCTATTTATATCGCCATCCTATACGCACACACTTTATACACGGCACAGGTTGATTATAGAAATAAATATGAAAATCAAATTTTTATTAACCCCAGACACATAAAGCAAAAAGCAAAAAAAAAGCCGCGCAGCCGTATTAAATAATTCCCCATAAAGTTCATTTTTACTATTTCCTTATTTCTTCATTTCTCCATAAAAAGAAAAAATAGGCGTTCCGTTTCAATCCTCTCACGTGCGCTTCGCAGAAACCAAAAATTGAATCGTTCGCACTCGAACGCCGACGATTTCGCTATGAAATCATTAACCCGCGAAGAGAGTGAGAAAAAAAAAAGAAGTCAATTCACCTGTACACAGACGCTAGAAAACTCGACCTCTAATGTTTCAATCGTTTCCGCAACATCGAGAACGTGCTCGACGTCAACAAAACTAACTCTTTCTCAAACACAAGCAGCAATAAAAAAAAAAACCTCTTTCCTTCGACACCCGTATACACGTACCATGCATTTGAATACACGCGTATATATACAGGTACAAAAGCGGAGGCAAATGTAAACAGGTTTGCGAATATGCAAACATACACACGTGTGTACATTCGTCGTACGTATAGCACACGTACACGCACTGCAAATATAATCCTTCGCAATAATACCAAACCGAAACTGCTCTCATTAGCTATGACCAAACGTTATTTCAAATTTCCTCCTTCGTCGATCGAGAAAAAAAAACCCGCAGCAGCAGCAGCGCGTATATACAGTAGAAAAAAAAGAACGACCGAACTCTCTCGTATACGCTCGCTCTCTCGAAAAATGAAGCAACGCGCTAGAGTTCGACGTCCGCGCGCCGGCGCGTAGTCTCGAGGTCGACTTGCTTTTGCAACTTCTCTCTCTTTCACACAAATAAAGCCGATCGGATGCGCGCGCGTATACGTACACCGCGGGCGGTGCGCGCGCTTTATTAGCGTAACCGCTGCAGTTAGTTAGCGCTGCAGCGACGGCGGCGTTCTCTGTCATCGGGGGCGGCGGAATGTGACCGGCCTAATTGGTCACCTTATACTCGCCGCGTGTATATACCTTTTTTCTTTCGTCTATCGCTCCCGCGGGTGGGGCGCTCCCCGGTTACAAGGCACATTACGTGTTCATTCGCGTGGGCCGCATCGCGGGGTGGGGAGGGAGGGGGTTACACATAGTGTACGTGTGTTATATTTGATGTGATTTTAATGAACGAGCAAAGGGCGGTGGATGAAAGGGTAGAACCGGTCGGACCGGGCGTGAAATCCGCGGAAAATGGGGTCGCGAAGGAGGAGTTTTTTGCGCCGAAATGCGCGCGCACGCGGGGCGATATATATACGCGCGCGCGGGATCGGTAAAAACCAGAAGTTTGGAAAACCAGTTGGCTCGCGGCGCGGGAATTGAGGCGTAATGAACGATTACCGTATAGCCATATTTTTTCTACTTTTGTTTTGGCTCTTGTGGCTTTGCGGTTCTTGGATTTTTGGGTTGGGAGGTGGGGGTGTTATCTTGGAAATTGCAAAAGTCTGCGGGACGTTGAGCAGGTTTCGCGAATGGATGATATATATATTTGTTAATATAGCGGTAGTGAAAGTTTGGAAATAATCGTAACGCTGAGATTTGGAAAAATAATTTCAAAGTTTCTATATACGAGATGTAGAACCAGTTGAATGTCGAAAAGAGAGAACATTTTGTAGTTCCGATTTGTGGATAGAAAAAAGAAAAGGCGTCAAGTGTATTTCATATCATTTGACATAATAAGATAACATTTTAACATACGGCCGCGTATCATAGCTTTCACCTTGAAAGCGGATCAAACTGTGAAAAATGGCGATTGGCGAGAAAAACCGGTTCATATTATAGAGATCGATGAAAATACAAATATGGATAATTGCCGGTATCGTTCGTGGAAAATCCCGACAGAAGTCAAATATGTCCGCTCCTAAACGCATTTTACGTCCATCACCGGCGAAGGTTAAAACGAAGAGTTTTAGGAAAGAAGCCACCTTATACTCCGTTAACAAGCCGGAAACGTCTTGTAAACGACCGCTGAAAAGCGGCTCATCAATAAAAGTATAAGATGGCTTGAACGGTACACATATTAAGTAGTAATATTCAAGTAGCCATCTAATTGTCGTAAAATATAGAAATGCAAATAAGGTAAATTTGAATAAAGTTAACCGCAAAAATGGCAAATATTGGTCAGTTAAAATCAATCGTTTAGCCGTAACTATCCCATATAACGACGGAACCTCAAACACGAGAGAAAACTTTTAAATATGCAATTATTCAAGCATCGTCAGCACGCAGGTGTGCTTGAAATTAGGTAGAAACCTGCACACAATTACTATCGAAAGTAATATACGATCGGCAAATGACGATACGCCGAGAGTATTTTTTTCCATTAGGGTGAAACACACACACACGCACTGTACATACCGCGCGCATGCAGATCTCACATAGCCGGAAATAATCAGCGCGGCTAAAGATATACTGCGCGCGCCGTAAATCGCGTTTTATAGCTCGAAAATATCCATACACATCACACAAAAGAATTTCCAGCCACTGTAGTGGTGGGCAATAACGAAAAATCCCACTCTCCCCGATCATTACCACGGCTGATATTGCCAACGCCCATCGCGCGCACGATATTATGCCCCATTATTCAACGCCTCGCTCGTTAAAATCACGCACGCACGCACTCACGCGAGCGCCGCGTTGCACAATTATGTATGCACTTGTGTTGTACGTACCGGGTCCCTTGGATTCTGCTCCATCGTTACAAGCGGAAGCTGCTGTTACTATCTCTCGATGCGGCAGCGCGAGTAATAACGAGGCGCACGTAACGATCG
Organism: Torymus sinensis; assembly: GCA_030522985.1. Classification (NCBI taxonomy): domain Eukaryota; kingdom Metazoa; phylum Arthropoda; class Insecta; order Hymenoptera; family Torymidae; genus Torymus; species Torymus sinensis. Next base: position 7,467 of record JAPYZP010004009.1, read on the forward strand.
ACAAATTTCACCGCGGCGTGCACACACATACACACTGCGTTCGATATAAGGTTGCGAGCGCGACTGCAGAGAATTCGCGAAACTTTACGCCGATGCGAAATTCGTCTTATAAGCGCACGCTATCGTCTTCAAGGTGGTATGTATCAAGTGTTTTTGCGAGTATTGGGGAAAAAGTCGTGACGACTCTGGCTTTTTGCCCGTCTACAATCGTGTGTTTACGACGGGACAAGTGTTTATATATAGGTACATTCATAGATACATACGCGCGCTTATGGTACGGCAATTACTCAAAAATTTCGTATAGGCAATTCGGTGGAACAGTACCGCGGGGAATGTGTTTCTTTTTTTTTGCCACCCCTCGCGCGGGAAATTCGAAAAATTTCCGCTTGCGGGCTTCTTTTTTTTCTCAAACTTGACGCACACGCACGCGAGCGTATTAATTGCCCGAGAACATACGGCATCGGTACCTGCTTAACCCGTTTTTTTTTCTCGCGCATGCGCACGACGCTCGCACGAGTATGCAAATCAGCGATGAAAATGGTTATTGTCGGTGGCGCGCGCCGATCCGTAATTATTTGTTAGTCATTTGATCGGTCGTTGATTTATATGACCACGATGTGGTAACGCGAACGTTAGCCGTGCGTTGTTGTTGCGAGTAAATAATATAAATATATGAAAATCTATAAATTTTGCATGTACGTTTTGAGTAGTTTATACGACGTTTCGCTTATGCGCGCCAGACATAGTTTCCGTATGTGTAAATGAACGCAAAGTTATACACTCTGCAACACAGTTTAGTTCATTTTTTGTTTTTCTTTTCGAAAAAGAATAAATTACGCTACTCGCGCACGATAATATATTAGTTGTAAACATGTAGAATAATTCAAACCTTGTCGATAACGCACCCGCGTGGTAAGCTTTTAAAATCCATATATAAAAACGCAGCCGGGACATAAGAAACTAAACCAATGCGACCACTGTGACAACATTATTACAGCAAAACCAAAGTCGCAGAAAGCAGTAGCAGCAGCAACATAGAGCTGTACAGCGCTATATATACACCGTCGACAGAAAAAACCTCAACTTAAAATCACTTACCGATCCACATTGAGTCACCTATCCTCCTGACTCATCAAAAATCGATTGACTCACTCGCTCTCGGTTGGTAAAAGAAAAAAAGCCGCTCGACCGGCACGAAAAGCCCGGCTTACTTAAATTACCTCAAAATAGCGCGAAATTTCTGCGATGAAGAAAAAAAAAAAAAAAAAAAAACGCTTTACTCATTGGCATCCGCGCAACACGATCGTGTGCGAATATTCATAAAGCGCTGTCGGCTTCGCGCGCACAAACATCCTTACGTAAGGGTAAAAGCCGCCGCCGCCGCGCGGACCCAATTACCAGGCGGCTTATCGGGCGAGAGATTTTGCTCCCGATCTACCGGCCGGCCGGCGAAACTGGCTATATACTCCCGGCCCGTCTTGAGAATTTGACGTCATTCGGAGTCGAGTACTTTATATGCGTGTTTTGAATGCGCGAGCGGCTCGTTCGCATTGTCGTTCGGGGAGCGTGTATATTATCAACGTAATTTCGGGTTTATTATATTTCAAGCTTAATGGGTACAGAGTTTATATATCATATACCGGGGAAGAATTATGGGCGTTTTTTTTTATTGCCGAGAGAGAACGACCGGTTTTCGACCCTGAGAACGGCGGCGGTACGCCAGTAAAATTGAAAAATTTGAAAATCATGCTGACGACAACAATACGTTATATGATTACGAATAACTGACTTAATAACGAACAACTCGTGGCGGTCTCGGGTACCATTAACCATTGCAACCGTAAAAAAATTCATTAACAAGAGACACATCGCGTCGTTATAACAAAAAAATGCATTGTTGATCTGATACATGTCAAAAGGATTGCATCAGCGAAGGTCAGAACAATTAAAGCCCGCTGTAATGATCCTGGCGATCCTCATCGCAAAACCACAAAGCAGCGGCGGCAACAACAACATCATAAGCTGGCTACCGTCCGTTATATTACAATTCTGGTCAAACGACAAAAATACGCCTACGCGAGTCTGCACGCACTGCACCTGCGCCGCGATCTTAATCTTGTCAACATCCAGAGGCGCGTGCGCGTCATTGTCTCTCGTGTGCGTCACATCTGCGCCTGTACCAGCAGACGTGTATAATTTTTATTTACGCGTAGGGCGGGGAAGTACACGTTTTATCATCGAAGAAAGTGAAATTAATCGGCGCGGACGTTAAGCGATTCGAGTGTAATATACGCATCTTCGCGAGAAAGTGAGCGTTATGCGATCGGTGAACCGGTAACTGTCGAGTTACACTTTTTTTAAATGTGTATATAGCGAGAGATTGCTGTTTTTCATAATTTCTTGACAAACGCCGCTGAGGCAGGGGATTTTTCTTCTTTTTGTTTGCTCTCGTGTCGCGAGGCTCGTTGGGAATGTTAATTTCGTCCGCGCTGAGTTCAGTGATTGGCTATTGAGGTGTGTTAAGAGACGGCAAAATTGTTGTTTACATGGCATTTTTCAAGCAGTAACTGATTAATAATTGGTGGGCGGTCGATTCGACCAAACTCTGTCGGTTCGAAAACAACCGAAAATAATCAATCGGTCAGCCGGCCAATTTCCTTTTATGTAGAATGCCAATACCGCCGTTAATTAATAAAAATCGATAAATGCATTACAGTACCGGGCGTAATACTTTCTCAAGAGTAAAATATGTGTCATTATATGATTGTGAATCGGTCGATCGGCATCGGCATATAAATTGCTTCCGGCGATAAGATCAGAAAATTCGCGAGATTCGCATCAGCGAAGAAAGGCCTGCAAGCGCGCGGGAAAAGTGTGCGCAAAACGATATTAAAAAGAAATTTATGTAGTTCCTCAAGGTCGGGACTTTATTATTATCATACCGCATACATATACGAGCGTGTAATATACACACGGCAGATTCTGTCGCGCAGATAAGATGCACAATTGCGCGAACAGCGTTGGACAAAGGACAAATGAGGATGAAAATTCACGGCAATTACTATATTAATTACCGCTCTCTCGGTGATGTCGCAGTGCCTTGAACCGACGCCTATAAGGAGATACACACGCGCGCGTGGGAAAAAAAGCTTAAGGTGACGAATGTTTTTAAACGCGCGTATGTAATCGCGTTCTTATACACATGCCGAACGTTCTCGAAGGAGGTGTGCACTTTGCGAAAAGTTACGGTCAATTTCGATCATTTCTTGTTCCCGCCGCGG
>JAPYZP010004010.1:0-19322 GCA_030522985.1 Torymus sinensis
GTCCGTATACACGCATCTCAAGGACTCGGCGGTGGCTCTTTTTCGGCTCGTTTTCCAAGGGCAGGACAACGCTTGAGTGTTGTAGGTCGATCCAGTTCTGAGACTTTCTCGAAAAGGATTCGGTGTCTGGGACGAGGGCGATTTAGGTGTCGGTTACGCCGTGTTTCGAGTGCCGTTTCGCCCCGAGGTGAAGTGGTGCGGAGTCGCGTTTCCGTTCGTATCGAATGTATCTTCTAATTAAGCGAGAATTTCGATTTCATTGAATTATAGAAGGAAAATAATTAAAGTGCATTTGTTCATGGCTTTCATTTTATAAACTACTATTGTGCCAAAGCTCGATATTAATTTCGACGATTTATTCATATAAGCTAATGGAAGCTAGATTTGAAAATAACAATAAAGGCCTTTCATCGTATCATTCATTGAATATTGTACTAATGCCCTACATTTCATCAGTGTAAATATTTTACTTACAAACCTGACGGAATCATGCGATTCGCACAAGTTCATCCCGCATAATTGCGACGAGTTCCTTGCAACTTTCTTGACTCGGCAGTAATTCGTCGCACGAAGCCATTCGGCGATGGGGCATTGCGTCCTCTCCATATACTATTGTTCCTTGATGAACGTGGAATTGAGGCAGCGACTTGTTCCGAAGAAAAGCTATTTCCACTTGATGGATATTGACATTCATTAAATTAGCTTTTTCAACAGCCCGTGTACGCGCATAAGCTCGCGGAAATACATGAATATATAACCCCCTCAATTTCATAGGCGAAACGTGCATAAAGTTTAACCCGAACATACATTTACCAGATACAGTAACTACTGGAAGTCCAATGAGTCACAATGATCTAATCAAGCTGATTCCAGTTAATCAATTAATCACCCAGCGCCGCTGCAGTTGAAGTTCCATCTCTCCGAAAGCGTCGGAATACGCGGCCTGGATGAGCAATAATCTCAGTGGAATCGATATCATTATATACAGTCAGCGTGAGCAACGGCTGACACAAGTATACGCAGTCGGCCCAGCTCGACGGCAGCCGCATAAACTTCAGAGCAGATTAGTAGATGTATTTACTTAACGGGATTGGCAATCGCGCAATAATAAGAGCCGATCGGGTCTCGGTAATTCACAGGATCGCGTCTATTTTTACCCGTTCGTCCGTCCGTTTGACCCGCGTTATTTCGTTAATGGAAGCGGGGAAAGGTGGAATTATGGAACGACGCGGTGCTTGAATTGTTTAGGCGGCAGGTCATTTGTTCTCATATTGGGTATATATATGCGTTAGGTGCCGGCGGCAAGGGGAATCGCTGATGTTTGATGGAGAGTGACAATGTGGAAAAAGTGTCGAGAACGATGAGCGATTTGTCAAGCAATTTGTCAGCCCGAGCACGATCATTTCGCGGTCGTTTGTTTTCACTGATGGCCGTTTCTGAGAGGACGAGACAAATAGGATGTTGACGACAGCTTTCCAAATATCATGTTGATCTTACGAATCATTCAAATTCGGAAATACATTCGTTTCTTATTTAGCAAAATTGAGTTACGAGTAGGATCTCAAGGCAAACCTTTCACCTTTACCTTTCAATTTGGCATTGCATCAATCTTCAATAATCGTCTAATAAATGCCCAATTAGACGATATATGCTATATCCAATTCACAATGCTATTATTCATGGCCCTACCAGAATGCTTGTTTCTTCCAAAGTATCCACCTAATTTCGTCATGGAAAAATTTTGGCCCACCATTCAGCAAAGAACGCGATCGAAAGAAACAAAAGAGCAACGCCGTGCGTGCGCGTATCAAGTTCCCATTATAAATCTTCACAAACAATGCGCAGTGAACAAAGCGCGCCCTCTCGCAAAAACATGGACCGTTAGCGGCAATCTTTAATTTTTTAAATAAAGCTTACCCCCTCTCCCCTGTCTAAATCTACGCCCATCGTATCCGATAATTATAGAGGCGATTAATATTCCTCTGTATTTGTTCTGCTGGCCTATCTCTATTGGGCGCACTCATACGAACACGCTGGCGCTTTCAAATATTGTCAATGAGTATGCGTCGGTGTACCCACGCGTGTGCGTGCGCGTGTGAGTGTTTGTATGTGTATTTCTCGCTCGCGCCCACTTGGAAAGCACAAAGCGCACGAGCGCAGCTAGATTTGCTGGAATACACTGCGGCAAATCCCATTAATGCGCTTCCCCTTCGCACCGCCGCTAGCCGACCGGAATACAATGGAATATACCACGGGAAATAGAAAGGAGAATTAAAGCCGTGCGCGATGCATGCAGGATCTACGATTCGCGCGGTGACGCCGGAGAATTTCTAAGGATCATTCTTCCCGGATGATCTCTTGATTTTCACGGGATGATGATCGAAAAATTACGGAAGCGGGTTGTTAAGAAATTGATAATTAGTTGTATGATTTTATATTGACCTGAATATCGATTTACTGTTGAACTTCTTTGGTCGGATGTGATTTTTCGTTGTATTGAAAGAAAGTAATGCAATTGAACTATAACAAAATTATCGTTTAAAATTGTTGTATTGCATTAAAATAAAATGTTAACTCTATTAAAATATAACAAAGAATGATAAAACCCTCTTACTAATAACAAAATAATATATCAATAAAGAGAAATAATTTGCTTGTGAAAGGCACGGAAATCTCACGAAGCACGATTTATAATATTTAGAATGACAATATTTTACGAGACATCAATAGAAACTTGAACTCGGTTATTAAAAAATTCGAATTTAATAAAACTAAATTTTTATAACTTATTTTTCAATCCTGTGATGGAGCTCAAATACGCATTCAAGCTTGAATTCCAGCACACCAAAACTAAAAAGTCAAACAAAGCGAAAAGGAAATATAGTGAAAACAAGGTCCGCAATTACTGCCAAGCTTTACACACTCTCACCTTAAACCACGCAAAGTACATATATGTACATACACATATTTTCGTTGTCGATCGAAGACGCATTGTAGATTTGTGTGGTTTGTTGTTTGTTCAGCTCCAATATCATCGAATCTCTCTCTCTCTCTCTCGCTCTCTCTCCTTCTCTTTCACCAGTTGATGTGCATCACAACTCGCTCTCTCTCTCTCCCTCCCTCACCTCCGGGATAGACACACACACACACCACACACATGTGCATACACACATTGACGCAGGTGAGATGGGCGTGTTGAAACAAGCGCGGATTGGCTCTGCAACGATGCATAGCAAGCAATATCTGAAGTATAGCAATAGAGAGACAGACACACATACGCGCTCGCGAATAAATCGAAAGGGAGCAAAAGCATCAGCGGAATAGAGAGAGAGAGAGAGAGAAAGAGAGAGAGAGAGAGAGAGAGCGAGAGGGAGAGATCGAACAAACGAACTCGTTCGCAACGCGCGCAAGAACAATCCATATAAATAGATATATGCCAGATAGAACACCGGGCTCGCTTAGCGCTGGCACGCAGCGGGGCTGCACATAGTATAGCAGTGTTGTTCGAGTGCCGTTCGTTTGCGCCAATTAACCTACTGGCGTGCACGTGCTAGAGGGATGGAGCGAGAGAGAGAGAGAGAGAGAGAGAGAGAGAGAGAGAGAGTGAGAGAGAGAGGCAGAAAACGAGACTCTCTCCTATGCATACGTATACGCGCGAGAGCAAAAGCCAGAGCCCTTGCCTGCAGTTATTACACGCCGTAGAATGGCAACGAAATGCAATCATCCGTGGATAATGGCGCTCTTGCACCGTGAAGAGAGAGAGAGCGAGAGAATTACGCGTCCACGTGAATGGGCTAGCCCCGTCGGCCTCTCGACCATAGCTGCGCTCTCTTTTCTCGAATTCTTTCCGTGATTTTCCTCTCTCTTTTTTGCGGGAGGAGGGGGCGTGGCTGGCGAAGGAAGACGAAAAATGCAATCGCGTCGTCGAGGAGAAGATAAGATGACTCGCGCGACAGCCTCGGGCGATGACGACTACGCGAGAGCGTCAATATTGCGAGCGCGGCGGCGGGTCGGGGAAAACGGTCGGGAATAGGCGGGAAATTTACTTTCAATTCGGAGATGGAAAGCCGCTTGTGGTGATTTACAATAACGCTTCCCCACTGAACGCGGATTATATCCGTAATTGTGAAACGAATTTTGTTGGTGCTTCGGGATGAAGGGCTTTAGCATTTCAAGGGAACGATAATAATAAAAATTGGACCATTCATTAAGACGCCTTTGATCAATTATCTGGAAAATTAATTACTTTATCGATTACTACAGTTTTACAGTATTATAATTGGCACACTTTCCTGGGTATTTATAAAGTTATCAGACATTTGAAACTTAGCCATGCTCTATGTATAATAATCCCCGATAATTATAAACTTCAATATCCATTGGTAGACCTATTATTTAATAAGCTCTTGGATAAATCTTAAAGAGTTCAATAAATTCTCAACGGTAATGGCACTAATGGTCAATTTAATATCTTTAAACCGCAATAAACTTTAATTTCGATGAACCAATCTGCATTGCGCATTATCTATTAACCAAATCGCGTCATTAAATTATTATTTTTTGGCTATTCGAAGATATCAGTTTGTCAATGTACGTCCTTCGTTCAGCAAAACAATTCAAATTTAATAACAATTGATCGGCATGCCCAATTGATACACACTGCCAAATGTCCGTGTCCCTATTATCCATACGCACACGAATGCTCACATGCACGTGCGGGTATAAACCCTCAAATATAACAATCCCACACATATATAATCGCAGTAACGTAATAGTGTGGCATTCAAGTGCGCAACCCATCCTCCACCGTCGCAAAGTCTGGGAACTGCCTAGAGAGAGAGAGAGAAGGGGGGGCAGCTCGCGCGAAAACAGGTAAGACTACACATCACATAGATAATTACAGCGACGCGAGAATGGGGGCGACGGCTTTTGAACTAACGCGCGCGTCGCCGCACATCCCTGCACTTGCGTGTACCTGTGCGTGCAGACACGGGCACGCTCGCACACACACAGACTGGGGGGTGGTACAACTTTGTTGGCGCAACTAAGTGACTGCGAGCGCAGCCCGGAAAGGTAGTCCTGAATTAGGGCGGACGGGAGAGAAATATTTCTCGGCACGACGGGCGCCGCTTGCAATCGCGCACTCCCGTGACAATGCACATGTAATGCACGCTTGCGGATAAAAATGACCAATCGAGATGTGCGCATGAGGCGGTCCAATGATCAATCCTTAATGATTGAGGTGATTGCACAAAATACATTTATTTTGATATACTACGCGAATTAACGAGATCAATGCCCTCCAATTGATATTTCTAAGTATCGATAAAAATTGCATTTGAACAAAGTAAATTGGAATGCTGTTATCTTTGTAGCTTTGAAATAATAATTTGATACTTTGTTTTGCGGGTATTAAAACTTATTAAAAACGGTGTAATTCGCTTAATTATTAATTAATTAATTCCAATAAATTAATCACTTTTATAGAATAAATATATAATTTTAAAAAAACGCGAGTAATGGGGAATGAAAATCCGTTCGAGAGTGGTTTTATCTGGAAATCGTATCAGTAAACGTACAGGATAAGTACACATAAGGGAGATAATACGATTTTCACGAAAGTCGATTTACAGAATTTTTTATTTTAATGGGATAATATTTTAAAAAGATTCATCTAATGAACAAATACGCAAAAAAGGCTTTCCAAATTAAGCAGCATAATTCAGACATGTTATCGAGAAAACCATGCCGCTTTTTGTAGGTTTTACAAACATTCATTAAATTCTTACTTCAAAATTATATATTTACATTGCATACAATGCTTTTTCGAATTAAATTTCGAAATGTCGCAAAACAAAGCCATGAGTTTTAGAACAGATCCAAACTAATTTTCCTCCCACCACGCAAAGCATAGCCTCACCGATTTACACGACAAGAGTTCGCAACTTTACCAAAATTAACTAATTTTACACTCCAATAAAGTCCCCCGGAGTACGGGCGCACTCAGCCAAACGTAAGCCATCATAATCATACATCAACCTACCAACCTCCAGACGTGCATACATATATATACAATATATATATATACACACATCTATATCGCTTCTCATTGCATGCTTGTGTACACGCATCCGCGCCGGGCCGCTCGCGTGCCTCCTGTGTGTGTTTTAGTTGGTATCCCCCAAGTTCGCCGCGAGCACTGGAACGTGTAGCTCCCTAGCCGGGGCCTCCTTACGTGACCACGACGTCGACGACGACGAAGACGATGACGGGGAGAGTCGCGCCTCGACCTACGCCCTCATGACGCGCTCGGCGACGCTCCTCAGCGTCTCACCGTGTTCCTCGCGTCCGGCGAGCGCCTGCGGCGGCTCCTCCGGTTACGAGTCGTCGTCCGCGACGAGGCCCAGGAGCCACTTGGGGCCCCACTACAGCGACCATAACATGCCGAGGGCGAACTCGCCCGAGCCGAGGTACAATAGCCTGAAGCCCAGGAGGCGAAAGCAGAAGGAGCATCACCATCACCAGCAACAGCAGACGCAACAGCAGCAGCAGCAGCACGGACCGACGCAGTTCTACTCGCTAAGGCTGTGCCGCAAGCACCAGCAGCACAAGCATCACCGGCACCAGAGCGACGACGAGACGGGCAGCCTGAAGGGGACCAGGAGCTACCAGCTCTACGCCATACCGATCTACCGCAGCTGCCCCCACAAGAGCGCCAGCAACAGCACCCTGGCGACGAGCTTGCCCTCCGGCGACTGCACGCCCACGTCGACGCTGTCGCGCGGCGAGTCTCGACGCCGTCGTCTGCTGGCCATCGAGCCCGCGGCGCGGGACGACGAGAGCCACGACGGAGGTGGGGAAGAAGAGAGGAGCAGCAGACCGGCACCGCCGATACCGGCGCCACGGCCGACGAAGAAAAGCGATCCCGCGGAGCACACCTACCAGAACGTGCCCTCTCCCGTCTTCCCCCCGGATCCCGATATCCAGCAGGTTTGTCTGGGTGACCGGGGCCAAGGACGCGCCGCCGATCTGTTCCGACGCCGTGCCGATGAAACCGTCCTCGTAACCGCCGCTCGCTTGTGCCATTGTAGTAGCGATCGCGATGCCGGGTATGTAAATAACGCGCGCAAGGTGGTGGGCGAAATGGGGGGGAGCGCCGCATGCCAGTGGGACGAGAGAATAGAGGTTGACGATGACGCGGGCGAGGATAGCTCTGGGCTCTGGTGGTTGGGAGACGAGGAGAGCTCTTTGGTTTGACGTCTTTAACGCCCGTCGTTCGCTAGTAGTATTATGTACTCGCTGTAGATTTTTCAAGAGTGTAGTATAGATGTATTATTAGGTAAGTGACGCATGAAACTTTTTCTTTATTCTTCTTTGTTGTGGGTTGTGTATTGTTTGATTATAGTTAAATATCGTGGATCTTTCACGTTCATTGGTAAGTTCTGTAGTCTAGCGATATATGATATAGATGGACATTTATTTCGACGATGAAAAGCATGAGTATCGACGGCTATTCTTATTAGCTTTTACAGGATTTTCGTAGTCCCGTCCAAACAGCTTCCCAAATTATTCAATTCGAGTATTACTAGTATATCTACATTTGCATTTTTATCAAGATCATTGTACAAGCAGCCTTATTAAATCCGGATTTGTTTTTCCGCTTTGAAAACCTTCAGCGCGCTTAACTGATATCACGTCTCGTGGATTTTCATAAAGAGGATCTTCTCGGAATAGAAACGGCAGCAGTCTTCCTCTACCCTCTTTCTCCCTATATAGCATATACGTTCTGCGACATTCGATTTCCGTGAAAGTATTATTAATCCCGGCTTTGACGAAGAACTGCAACGACTTTTCAGATAGCCTTATATACACTAACTATTCATTCCTGACACATTTTTTTACCGATATAGGGTGCACGACCATCGGAAAACGGATTCTGATAATTTTCATTGACTTTACAATGTAATTTTACTAAAATCTCTTACTTTCTAATTCAAAAGTTTTATTTAATCATCTGTAACATAATTAGCGGAAATTTGATGAACGTACGTCCGAAAAGTATGATTAAAATCAGTTCACCGGAAATAGTGCACTCTCCTTGTGAGCCTGAAATATTATAGATTGAAGCAAAACTCAAAAAAATTAGGACACCGGTATATCTATACACTGATAAGAATTTTTCCATCGGTATATCTATAGAAATAGTAGTAGTTCAAAATCTCATTTTTTCATGCTTGTTTCTTAATTTAAATAAAAAATAAGATTCTTTGCTTAGTGTTGGAAAAGGCTTTATCTGAAAGATGTTTTTTTTATGAATTTGTCGATATGCGTACCAATGTCCACGTGGTTTGAGTGAATTGATTGAATAATTTATCTTGACTACCGAAACATGAAGATAGACCCAATTAATCATTTCATTTACAATAGATAGATATCGATGTATCGATAGATTCATGGAATAATATATATGGAAAGTAATAAAAACTACCAATTACGTTTTCAGATTGCTGAAACCTTTTCCAGCGCCCAGCGAAATAGACCATTATTCACAACGTTACCAAAATAGGTCCTCTCTCAACATGCCGTTGAAATATTTCCCTCCAACTCAAAGTTATACGGATTCAAAGTATCCTCCGATTAAATTCCAAAATTTAATCCGAATCACTCCATTTAAATCATTTAAACTTTTGCACACTATACCATGTACATACCATCTCCAACTTCACAGTAATACGCTATTAATTTGAATTAAGCTCCGGGCGACCGCTTTAAACCCCGATCCCGCTGAATCACTCTCGCGCCTGCGACTAACTCAAGTTCATCAAGCAAATTTCTCAATGAAACGCAATCAATCCTTCTCCACTTGACCGGATTTCAATTTGTCGCAGCCGCGTTTTCAAAACTTTCCCCAACCCACGACAATGGACGAGATATCAGTCTTTCGCGAGTTTACGTCCGCAAAAACGCATCTAATTGGACTCGTTAAGTCTTTATCGCGTTCGAGTCTCGGATGCTTTCTCGTTTCTCACGCATACACAGACTTCATCGTTTGGCCACCAACCGCAGAGCTTCATCCTCGAAATGTCATCGTAACCTCGAGAATATCTGGCGCGCACGAGCTCGCTGACGGAGGAGAAGGGTGGCAATTCTTCGCGCTCGAGCGCGCGCCGCCGGCCACACTCCTCCACCCGCTTTCGCGATCGAAGCGAGCAGCAGCAGCACGACGATGGCCACGTTATCATTGTATACCATTTGATATTTTATTTCCCACCTTTTCTCTCGCTTTGTCGTATAAGGCGACAAGAGCCCGCGTTCCTGCGACTTTGCTTTTTATTTCGATCGTTCCATTCTCGTGCTTTACTGCACCTGCGCACGCGTACGTACATTCGAAATGTAAAAATAGAGGAGCGTTGGAACGTTGATCGCATCTTTTACAATTGCGTACGCTGTATAAATAGGGGCACGCGCGTTTACAGGAGTGACTGACATATGAGTGCACGAGGTCCTATATGAAAGTTTGAATGACGCAGCCACAGTTCTGGGTCACACAGTGTAATTCTAGAGCTTGAATAGTTTGAAGTAATGCTTTTAAGCTCTCTAAAAATTAATAAGCGAAAAGTCGTGCACTTGTGCAAATAGGTGCCAAATCTACTAATACTTTAGTGATTATTCCCGTATTGAAGCAGTGGATTAAAATTTTCGCTGGGTAATAAGTGGATGTTTATTAATAAATCAGTCGATTTTTTCACTTATCTGCACCAATAAGTAACTTTTCACTCATTTATTTTTAGAAAGCGGAGAACGGACGAATCCATCGCAAAGATCACTAAATATTTTCTAGAAATCGTTTAATTAAATATAGAAGAACAATCATGTCTGCCACATCAGTTCTTCCGTGTCGCGCCGTATACAGCTCAATATCTTCTTACCACTCTGCAGCACTGTTACAGAAATGTCACGTGGGGTTGCGTGTAACGTAGGGTGACGGGTATCATCGCTCAGCATCTTTTGTCTCTATCTATGTTTCTCTCTCCTCTCTCCCTCTCTCTCTCTCTCTCTCTTCTTCTCTCTCTCTCTCTCTCACTCTGGGTAAACTCTTTGAGCTTCATCAACGCAAGATCTAACGTCTATAAGCGTGTTGGTCTCGATCCTCTATATACATGTATGCCTGTGCAAACCCGTAGATGTAGAGGCCGCGGTAGCACCCGCCGGCTCCGTCGCCGCTCCGTTACCCTAACCACCACCAGCAGCAGTAGCACCATCACGCGCACTACCGAGTGGAGCACTAGCAGCGGCGGAGAATCTGAGCAGCGGCAGCAACAACAGTGGCGGCAGCAGCAGCAGCAGCAACAAAAGCAGCGGCGTGCACGTCTTTTAGCGCATGACCCAGTCGACTGCTGACCTCTCAAGTAAGTGCTCCCCCCCTCCCCTCCCGCCACCGACCTCCAAACCCACTCCGGCAACGATGATGATTAATTCTATACCGTCTCTTTGTGTGCGTCTCTCGACTTGCATGCTTCGCCGTACAGGCGTTGCACCTTTATCCCTGGTGGCTGGCTGCTCTGTATTTTAACACACAATGACTAGATTGCTATAGCACTTTGTCGTCCGCTGTTCTCACGCAATGAGTCTATAAAGGTAATGAATAGGATTCCGCATTGTGTCATTGTTGAACGTATCAAAGTGTAAATTTTAGATTGTATCAGTATAAATGATGTTATATGGACATTTAGAGAATGACAGCACGCCATTATTTTTAATTAAACGTATAAAACTGTGGTATACAGTTTGGAAAGTAAAATTTTATTTCACTCTAGTTTTCAGGAATGTTTTTTAGTTTATAATTGTTTCGACAATTTATTGAACAAAAATAAAAGATAATAGTCTTTTGACAATCAACATTAATTCTACTCCGTTTCGGACTCCTCTCTGATAAATTTTTTCGTGAATGCTTTTCAAAAACCACAATAACAAATTATGCGCTATTAAATCACTTGTAAAGAAAATAACTATAGTAACTAACAATTCAAGTGTCCTACTACTACTAATATTACAACATCCATTAGATAATAATTTTTGTTTTTACATGATGATTATATCAGTTTCGAATAATTCCAATTATATTTATTTGATTTTATATTTCTATATTCCATACAAAATATTTTCTACTTTAATCTTATTCAATCGGTATTTCAATCAATCAGATCAAAACATGCTTTGCAATCGCGGTGGCAAATTGAATTTACTTTCATTAATAAAGTTGAATATCATAGATATATATTTTCAATCAGAAATAATTCATTGAATTTGGTTGAACACGGTACCGAAATCAATTAAAACGTTCTATCTCACAGATGTTTCTACCACTTCCAAAAACTTATAATAAATACTGTTTTTCAAAAAACTAACGCTAACATTGAACAACTTTGACCCTCTTTTAACTCTTCCTGCTGTCCGCGTACTAACCTCCCAGATGTTCGTTGCAGACCAACAGCATCTACAACTACAAAGAGCACTACCAGCAGCAGCAGGAGATGCAGCAGTACGGCTACCCGCTGCCGAGCAACAGCTCGAACCAGATGACTCTGCCTTTGACCCGCAGCCTCTACCACTCTTCCTCGGGCGTGAGTCCGCTCCAAACCTCCCACGTGCACGCTAATAGCCGCCTCTCCCTCAACACCGCGAGCCTCGCCTCCTCCAACCACCTCCACCACCAGCAGCTAAAGCAGCAGCAGCAGCAACATCAACTAGAACAGCAGAGCCATGCAACGGCCAACACCTTGCCCTTCTCTCTCCTCCAGCACCCGGACAATCTCGTGGACGTGCCCGATCTCACGTCCTACGACCGTCAGCAGCAGTATCACCAGCAGCAACAGCTGCAGCAGCAGCAACGACGGCACTCAAACTCGAGCTCGAGAAACCGCAACGACAGGCGGAAGTATCGGAATAAACACGATCGTAACGAGCGCAAGCAGAAGCGTCAGCAGCAGCAGCAAAACCACCAGGGCCTGATATCGTCGTGCGAGACGAGCTTCGAGCGCGCCCAGCTAGAGCTCGGGATGCCCGAGAGCTACAAGATCTCGTACCCGCACTATTACGAGGACGCGCTGAACGACTGTCCACCACTGAACTATCAGCACGACCGCGAGGCCAACGAGTACGACGTCGCCTCGGACGCGACGACGACGACAACGACGCCGGCCGCGACGGGGACCCAGCAGCAGTACGCCGAGCAGCAGCGTAGCCTGACGAACAGCAGCAGCAGGAGCAAGCCAATCCAGAGGTACTGCCCGCAGGAGCAGCTGGCGGCTAGCGCTAAGCTCACCGAGCTGCTGTACTTCCGCGATGTTGGTCAGGAGATCGATGTCTGAAGGTACCCGGTCACCCGCGCAAAGCCTCCCCCCCCCCCCCCCCCCCCCCCCCCCCCCCCCCCCCGCCCCCCCCCCCCCCCCCCCCCCCCCCCCCCCCTTCGAGTGCTCGTTCGCAATGTCGATCTCGTGTCACGAGAGCCAGAACTCCGAGATGGAGAACTCTTTTTTACATTCATTATTTAGTACCAGGAGATGAACGGAAAATACGATAGGAGCCACTTATATGTACATTATATGTACATATATCAGCTATCATGAAAGTAACGGTAAGACACAAGGTCTGGCTTTACCCATTGAGCTTCATTGCAGCCGGCCTATACATATAGCAGGTACGTTTCGTGCAGTAGTTGTGTGCTTTGCCGCCTCCCGCGCGCTCAATACGTATCGACGTGACTGTGCAAAATCTCGGCGAAAAATATACTCCAACCCTCTTCCCGCCCCCTTTGTCCCTCCTCGTTGCGCTCAAAGCACGAGATATCTCAGCAGCCCCTGTCATTGTCTCGGGTCGACAAAGAGGGGAAATGATATTTACCAACGTCTTTGTTCGTAGGGCCCGAAGCCGAAAAGCGAAACGTATATTTACTGAGGAGCATTCGCCCGTTCACGATGTCCGTCAGACTTCGAGGGGTTAAAGGTACATTCTTTTCTTTTGCTGCTGCCTTACGGTCCCACCGGCGCGCGCATTTCGTTTAATAGTTTTACGCTGAGGTTGATGAAGTAACGTTATTGACGGCCGCGAAAAAGGCTTCTTTTATGATGGAGCGAAGCCGTGCTTCAGCTTCACACCTTCAATTGCTTAACTTCCTTTTGGCTTTCGAAAAGTATTTCGTATTTTTATGATTGCTATAGTTGGCAGGATTCGCGAAGAACTAATGCAGTGATCACAACTAAGCTCATCGTAACGACACATACTCTTTACACGTTTACAATCGCGTGACTAATTTTTTTATGGTAAGTCGGGGTAAGACCCCATAGTGGGTAAGGCATCTCAGGGCTATTTTTTTCTCTTATTTAAAAACACTTAGCAATAATAATGCCCACTTGTCTTCGTTTCGTTAGATTTTTTAGAAAAGGAATAGCGCTATAACGTCTTACCCTGACTTAGCTTGTAGCAAAACAGCTCCATATTCTCATTATATCTCCAAAAACAAGATTTACTTTGAGCAATTGAAGCTGCTCGAGCTCGCGCGTCGTTCTCAAGCTAAAACAGACAGGGCGCGCGGGAAAAAATTCACGTACGCTCCTATTTCTCTCGTGCAATATGCATATAACAGTTTTCCCGTGAGCAACGTTATTTGGCATGCGCATAACGTAGCGTCGCGCGATTTTCGCCCCTCCTCGTGACGCTCGGCTGCATACACATAACTCGGGATACGCGCATAGATCTCACGGCAGCGGTAGCAACAGTCGGCTCTCGGTTTAATATATATATATGAATACCCTCCACGAACACTCCTCCTACTCCCTGTGTTTATTACGCCCCTTCTTCCCCTCGCATCGTACAAAAATACGATAGCCTCCTCCGTTTTGCAGGCTCTTTTATTTTCCTCCTACGTCGAGGTAACTTTCGGCCGGATAAACCGCCGCGCGCGCGCCTTAATCCTCGAGGGTTGCACACTGCGGCCTCCGCAAGCGCTCGAATTTCGTTTCTGAAGTTTTGATAATCTACTTTGCGCGAAGTTACGAGTGAGCGCGCGTGCGCCGCGCTCTCGCTTCCGGGCTGAATTTTAATCGATAGTGGGATGGCCCGCTCACACACACACACACATACACGCACATACGAGGGTACGCGCGCAAACACAGTGACACAATGGTTTCGTTAGCTGGCCTGGTACTAATGCAATGAAGCTCTCGTCGCCGCGAGCGCGCATCGAGAGTCCGTAACGTAAGTTTGCGAGAGTGACTTCTTTTGAGTGTTATAGCAATAAGCTTTTCTTTTGTGTTCATAATTATGTTGAATTAATTGGATTGTGTATGCGAAAGGGTTTTACTAACGTGTTGCATTGTTTGTGCTTATTTATTTGATTGTTCGGTTGACGGCTTGATTTGTTTTTGCGTGGCGATACTAACTTCATTTCAGTTGAAATCTGATATTATAAGTGATTCTAATTTATGATTTTATCTTGGGTATCAGCTGGTTATTCTAAGTACTACTCTAAAAATTTTAATACTGATAAGAATAGCTATAATGAGAAAGATTCAAGAAGGATATCTGATATTGAAATAGCAATCACAGTGGGAATATGGCAGTCTACAAATCTTAAATAATTTCAACACTCAACATATTTTAAGATTAACTAATGCTATCTTTTTTACAGAAATAGCGTATACTTAGTCAGATGTATGCCGTCTTTTAATTCGTATTTCGGGATGATATTTGTATAATTCTGGTGTTTTGATTTAAAATTCACAGTTCTGTAAAAACTGAGAAATTGTATCAGTTTTTCACCAAAACCGATTTATTTTTAAAGGAGGAAATAGAGATGATATTTAAAACTAGAAGTTCTTTTCACTATAGTCTTTTATAGTGTATTACAATACCTTTATTAATATATTGCAGATAAATATTAAGAAAAAATCACAATAATCAAGAAAAATACAGAACTTTTCCAATTATCTTCTTAAATATAGGCGCATTTGCTAAAAATAGTGTATTTCGGTTCCAAATCTATAAGAATATAAAATTGTTTTTTAGATTCACCATGAAGCTTCCTCTAGGCGAGGGCAAAAATCGGTAGCAGAATCGGCGTCACCCTCTGCGAAATTAGAAATGTTGGCTGGATTTATTCATATATATTCATAATACTGAATCATATCAGTTTTTGGAATTAATTATAGGTTATAATTTCTACAAAATGTTAAAATAGCTGTTGCGGAACCGCGTGATCCATATTAATTAAGGACACTTTCCGAAAAGTCACATTTCTTTCTGATTTTTGTGAAACTTGTTGAGAAAGCTTAATTTAGTGTCCTTAGTACGTGCTTCAAAGCCCGGCATCCAAACGGTATTCAAAATAAAAAAAATTTGACTTCAAAATTGCAGCGATAACATGGGCTCCCTATCTAAACTCGTTTGAAAAATACATTTGGATTTACTGTCAAAAAGTTTTCTTTGTCTTTGTTTTTCAACAGCGAGGCATAAAACTAGAATTCAAGAGGAATAATATGGTGTAATTTTTAAAATGGCAAGCGCGATTAATATCAGAGACATAGCAACATAAAGAAAAACTCCATGACATTGGTATAGGTATGCATATATCCGGGGTGTCATTCAAGTACGGGAACACTATAATAACTCACCTGCCATACATGTGACAAGACATTTCTTTCATACAAAACTTTTAGGATTTTTTCCTGACTATCTCTTGGTGACCTTGACCATATCCTTGGCCATGACCATAAGGGAACTTGAGATCAAGGTTAGTTGTCAATGATCAAGCGGATAGCTGTACAACTGAATTACTCACCTGGATTACATTTAACAAGGAAATGTTTACAAAAGTTTTAGGACTTTTTCCTAGCTATCTAATGGTGACCTTGGTACTATATCCTTGACAACTTAGATCAAGGTCAATGTTAAGGTCATATTCGAACGTAAAATTTTCGGCTCTTTCCATTTCCGGGGTCAAACAAAGTGGTTCCCATTTAAAAAATCAATTTGACCATAGAATGAATAAAGGGCATCGTCAAGGACATGGTCAAGGTTACCATTAGATACTCAGGAAAAAATCCTAAAACTTTTGTATGAATCATTTTCTTGTCAAATGCATTACAGACGAGTTATTAAAATGATACCTTGTATAGTCACACTGTGTAAGTGGTATTTATTTTCAATATCGTATTGATACCGTTTTTCTTAGACCATAATTTTGTATTATTTTTGGAGTCATGTATAGAGGCTCATGAAGATTTTCATCATAAATAATATTTTGAGATCACAGTTTTGGCGATATTGATCAAGTAGAGTACCACTGTCCTCGGATATTATCAGGTCTACCGATGTATTATAGTTATTATGAGTTCTTCTATGCATAACGATTTTCACCCTTATTATAATTTTACCCTACATCCCGCACCTCTCAGTCTATTATATTTACTAGAAATTTTCAGCGTACTCTTACAGTGCGCTATACTGCTCCTTCATTTTCGCTTCACTGCTCAAGCATCCAAAAGATGTGAGAAGCATCATCCACCCGGGGATTCCGAGAAAAACAATTCACGTTTCACATGCTAGAGCACGGGGTGTAGAGAAACAACAACAGGCCGCGAGCTGAAAATGTTTCGCGAACCTTCCGAGTCAATTAGGCCAAGCGTGCACGCCGGGTAATATAATAACGTCGTCCTATATGTATATACACACACATACACATACACGCACACACACATGCGCACATACACGCGCATACACACATGCACACACACACATGTGAGGGATCCGAGCTCTGCCAAAATTATTCGCCAGCGCGGCTGAGAGGAGGGGAGAAGTTGCATCGTAAAATGACGAGCGGTGGCAGAAGGCTAACGGCGCGGAACTTCGACCGCGTAAAATACTATTGACGATTTACCAGATGGAGGAGGTGGGGATACGAGGGTTTTCCTGTCGAGTGGTTCAAAAGAAAAGTGAGTAGATATTTCGAGAAGTGCAGTGGATTTGTAACTTTTGAAGCCATTCAGATAATACTCAGAAATATATAAATAACTTTTCAATTTTTATTATTTTATATTATATCATCGTATTATATTACTTTCTTTTCATATAGAAGTATTTCTGATTTCAATTTTACTTTCTATGATAGCAATAGCGATTCAGGTCCGTAGCAAGTTCAGTAGAACATTTTAAAGATAATTATTTGCATTTCAAGTCAAAAGAAAGATAGGTTTCCGTAACTTCCAGTAATCCAAATAATGCGAAACATTGTCACTGACTCTCTCTTCCCCTATCTCTCCACGTATCTGCTTTTGTGCACACGATTTGATTGCACTTCGGTGTAGTTGGGTACTTTTTACGACAACGAATTCCTTCAATTTTTGCCGGCAAGATGGAAGCAGCTCGGTAACAGAATGTAAAAGAGAAAGTTTGGTTCCTAACAAACACATGTTACCCTTATAAAAATATTTTCTGAACGAATAAGTTTTTCACTTTTACTATATTATTAATTCTTATAGAATTTGATCAATGGTGTCCTGGATAAATCTGCAAGTAAACGTATCCATCAATCATATCTATCACTCATCTTATTAAAATATAATTATATTGAAGAATACAATATTGCAATTTGAGAACAATCAAATAAATAATGCAGTTATCTGAATAGAAAATATTAGGAAAGAAAAATACCACCTCGGAACGGGGGCCGCATGTGTCGCATAACAGACATGGCCGGCAGTAGTATACACTTTATATGGGAGTTGTAAGATGTATGCGATGTAAAAATTTCAAGTAAATATTTAGTAGTCGGTCGCTGAAAATTCAAGATTTAAAACATTCAATTCAGTTATTTTAGTAGTAAAAGTCATATCGATTAAACCATCATAACATGATCCAGTAAATTTAATAAAAATTTCCAAAGAGAAATATATATAATATATGTTCAACTTGGCGATATATAGTTTATTAATAATCCATTGATCATATTACCACTTTTGAGATTTCTCGCTTAATTCAATTTTATTGGCTCGAAATTAATTTTACTTCTTAGTATCTTCCATTCATTTTATCAAAAATAAAAAACAATGAAATTTACATAAATGGTATTTAAAAAATATATATTATTAGTAGTTAACCTTTCTATTTAACCATACCGTTTTCGAGAATACTATTTCCATTCACTCAGAGACATCCGTCTGTTTTTCTTTCCCGCAGCCGTTCAAGCCGGAGTTCTCCGATCTGGACTACGCTGACGTAGACTACCGCTCGTACGGGCCGATCAACTACAAAGCGGCCAGCATCGCTCTACTCCAGAACCGCAACAGGCAGCAGCTACAGCAGCAGCCGCAGCAGCAGCAGCAGCAGCAGCAGCTCAGTGGCAAGCCCCAGATGTACGGAGCGTCAGACGACAGCGAGGAGCTGCTCTAAGTGCGACTACTACTACTAATACGACGACGTCGTCGCTGCGCCGGATCGACGACGCTTCTGAATAAAGAAACCCCTAAAGTGCCATCTCGTGAGAGAGAGAGAGAGAAAGAGAGAGAGAGAGTATGTGTGAGAGAGAAACAGACAGAGAGAGAGACGGAAAGAGGGAGGGAGAGACAAGGGTCGTGCAGTATATAAGAGGGGAGACGAGCGTGCACGGTTTTTAACTGGTGATGGCGGGATTTCGATCGACTGACTGGCGCCGTAGTCAGAATAACGTGGAGATGAAAAATTCTGTAGGATCTGTGCTTAATATGCGTTTGATAACAGTTTTACAATGAAATTGAATATAGCGAACCTAAGCGCAAACGCGATGCCCCAAACAGCAGGACCTATACGCGCCCAGAACTTCTGCAGAATGAAATCTTGAACTTTTCTGATTCGCTGTAATAATTATTATATTGGAAAGATCGCAACAATGTTCTCTTTTTGTTACGCATAAACCACAGGCGCACCCGTGCAATAAAAAAGCGTCTCGCGGCGTTCGTTATAAATCACAACGCGGACCGGCATAATTCTGACTATGGCGGACCACGTGTACCTTCCAGGGTACAGCGCGTGCATGCATGAAAGTAAAAACGCATGTCACACGCATCCCTCCACGCCAACCATTAAATGACATCGTATCTTTCGTTTTTGTTACTTGTCGCGGATTCATCGGCTCCCCGGAATGATCCATCTATTAATCACGACGCGCTCGCCCGTCTATGTGTATATGTATATATACGTATATATTCACTGCCAGGTGCCAAGCTACCCATCGCGCGACGATTCTTATCACCGTCTACTCCTACGTGCGCACTACCCCCCCCCCCCCC